>VSMD01002499.1:0-161442 GCA_008750895.1 Mirza zaza | reverse complement strand
GGCTGGTGGCTATATTGTCTCTCTGTCTCTCTGGGCAGCCGCGGGTAGGGTGGGGGAGGGGAGGAGGAGGCAATATGGCGTCTGCCGCGCGGCTCGGGTCTGTGCACACGGAGGGCCCCGAGGGAGTTGGGAGCCTGCTGCCGCGCCTGCTACTGGCTTACCGCTCACTGGCGGCGGTTGTCGCTGGGCTGGTGTCCGCAGGTCCCTCCGCTTGCTGGGGAGCCACCAGCAGTCCGGGATGCAGGGGAGGGGAAACGGCAGATCCACCTCCCCTTCCCGCTGGTCTCCGGGCTGCTCCGGGGGTCCCAGCCTCCAGTTCTCCTCCGCGACCTCCTCCCGTGGAGTCTCCCGTGGTCTCAGGTACTCCTCCTGCCGACCCTCATCCGATGTAGGCTCGTCTTCTTGCTTCTTTCTTCTAATTTCTGCTAGAATCTGTCTTTTCTGCAGGGACACTCTGTCTGGCGGTGTTTCTCATCCGCCATCTTCCCCTGAGAAGTTTCCCTCCCTCCTTCTTTCCTTCCTTCCTTGCTTCCTTCCTTCCTTCCCTCCCTCCCTCCCTCCCTTCCTCCCTTCCTTCCTCCCTCCTTCCTTCCTTCCCTTCCTCCTTCCTTCTCTCCCTCCTTCCTTCCTTCCTTCCCTCCCTCCTTCCTTCCTTCCTTTCTTCCCTCCTTCCTTCCTTCCTTCCCTCCCTCCTTCCTTCCTTCCCTCCTTCCTTCCTTCCTTCCTTCCCTCCCTTCCTTTGATAAGCACCAAGGTTATGACCGAGAAGAAACAGGGCGGTGGCTGTGAGAGAGCCGTGGGCAGGGAGAACACTTTGGGGCTGTCGAAGGTTTCAGCTGGAGGTGACTGAAACACCTTGCGATGCCAGTGAGCAGATGCGGAAGGGAAGGAGAGAGCATGTAATTGAGGGTGTCAGCATCTGGGCGGGGTGGGGCTGAGAGGTTCAGGAGGGATCATCTGCTGTCAGAGGCATCTCTGCTCCCTGGAGCACTCTTGTCCCATTTTCCACCTGCCCCCCTTTCCTGGTTCTCCTCCCGCTCTCCCAGCCATTGCCGGCAGCCCTTCCCAGCCCTGCCTCCTCCCCCTCCTCCCCTTTCTCGGTCTGACTGTGAGTGCTGGCAGGTCCCAGGCTTGGTGCCGCTCTGGGCACACTCTCTCCCTGGGCGACCTCACCACGCCCGGGACTCCAGTGGCCTGGTGACTCCCCAGTGCATCCTCTACCCTCAGACTTCCAGACCTGGGCTCCTGTCTGCTTGCTCAGCCCACAGAGCCCCTCGACCACGAGACCCCTCTGCCAGGCCTCTCCGCTCCATGTCTGCAGCCACTTCCTGCAAGACATTCTGTCCTCTAGTTCCATCCTCCCTAAAGTAGCTTCACTGTTATACCAGGAGTAGCACAAATGTTACCATGTGACCCATTTTAATTCTACCCCCTTCCCCGCAGTGAACCTCGTGGGAAGGTCTGAATCTACTAACAAGGCCTATCAGGCTTTTGCAACCTGGTTCCAGAAAGTGTATTAATAAAAACTCACCCAGACACCCTGCGCTCTGTAATTGGAGCAGACGCTTGCGTGGCTGCCGGGAGGGGAGTGTGCAGACAAACCGCAGCCTGGCACGGCCCTTCGAGGGCGTCCCGTCAGCCCCCACTGCAGGGGGAGCGCTGGACAGACCAGGCCTGACTGCCCTGCGTCCTGTGCCCCCGCCCTGCTCTCTGTGATGTCACCTGGCCAGCTCTGCCACGCATCTGTGATGCGCACCCCCCACCCAAAGCAGCCGCACCTGGCATTTTATCACCTTTGGCCGGAGGCAAAGATTGGGCAATTCTGGGCTGGAATGACAAGAAGATGCTCCAGATTTTAATCCCACTGCTCATGGCACTCGAGGGACACACCCAGGAAGATCCAGGTCTGTGCCAGGCTTGCCTGCAGCGGAGACTGGGGAAAGGGCTGCTGCCGCTTCCCTGGCGCCCGTGGAGTTGACGGAGCGGCCCCAGGGATGCTGAGTTGGAGCAAACGGCTCAGGAAACCAAGAGATTATCCCTGATGACTCACAGTAGATGGATGGGACTCAGTGAAGATGCCATCTAAAATGACCCCCCAGCGTCCTGACCAGAGCTCTGGAAGTGCAGGGCACTTGGCACAGCAGTTTAGCCACTGACTTTCCTTCTGTCTCTACTCCCCTCTTGGTAAAAGCAGTAAGGATCCTTGCGGGCCCAACACCTGGGAGCAGCAGAGGAGTCGTGGTGGAATAGGCCTTATTTAATTTAGAACACCGGAATTAGATGATGTAATCTCATAAACTGGGGAACATTATGGGGCTGTCATGAGGAGTAAATGAGTTCACGCAAAGTTTGTTCTGTAGAGCCTCAGTTCTACGAAAAACTCCATGGGGAAAAGTTCTAGAGTGAGACCAGATTGGAAACGTCCCATTTGACACTTTTCTGTAGGATCGCAGTGGATATCTACATATTCAAGGCGCTGATATAGCTTACAGTAAAGAAAGTGGTTTAACTTTACTTAATCTGGCATTTCTGAGGTGCTTCTGACCATAGACCACCCTTGTCCCCACTCCAAGCTTTACTGGTACCATTTTATATTTATTCTTTTAAGAATTACCTGTTCCTATGGTTTTCCCATTTTTCTTATCCAGGTGAGTTTTTAAAGTGGATTTGCAGAACCTTTTTGAATTTTAATGACATTAGCCCTTTGTCTCTCATATTCGCTCAGCAAAATTTTTTCTCCTAATTCTTTAGTTCCATTGAAAGTTTATTTTGGACCAGACCGGAATTTAAAGTTTACATTTGGTGTACCTTTCTCTGGGTTTTTCACACGTGCATGGGATCAGGTTACCACCAGCACAGACAAGATATTGAATAACTTCAGCAACTCAAAGAATTTCCTCTGCCTGCCCCTTCATCCGCACACTCTCTCCTCCTCCCAGCTCCTGGCAGCCGCCGATCTGGTCTCTGTGCCGATATGTAGACGGCCTCCTCCACCATGTCATGCAAACAGACTCGTACACGGTGTGTAATCTTTTGAGCCTGGGGTTCTCTCACTTAGCATAACACATTCGAGATTCACCCGTTATTGCATATACCAATAATTTGTTCACTTTTATTGCTGAGTACAATATCGTTGTGTGGGTGTGCTATAGTTTGTTTATCCATCCATCCATCCATTGAAGGACATTTGGGTTTCCAATTTGGAGGGTTGTGGACAGTCCCATTGTGGACATTGATGTACATATATTAGAATGGCTACAATAAAAAAACGCTGATAAAGCTAAGTGTTGGCAAGGATGTGAAGTAAAATGAACTCTCATCCTTTGCTGGCAGGAATACAAAATAGTGTGGCCATGTGGGAAGCAATTTGACAGTTTTGTAAAAAGCTGGACCTGCACTGACCACATGATGTAGTGGTTTCCGTCTAGGTATTTATCCCAGAGAAATTACCTTCGTGCAAAAATCTTTCATTCTTTTTAGTGCTTTATTTTTATTTCATTTCCATTGCTTTTCTAATTTACATCTTCCTTGTCCCTTGGATGTTGTCCAAGGTGTTCTTTCTGTCATTTTGTTCTTCTGTTTCTAGCCTGCCAGCCGCCAGCTCACGCTCCATCTCCGCCTATTGTCTCACTTTTGCTTCCTGTTTTTGTAACCTTGTCCTTGAGTTTCTGACTTACAATCTTCCTTCACATAGGTGATTGTTTTACAATGTATTACTTTTTATAATCTATAGCAAAATGTTTGCTCAGACTTTTTATTTGTTCTGGATAACATTTTCCTAGAGTTTCATCCAATAAATTTTGCTACTGTTTCCCACATTTTCCCCTTAAAACAAAAAAGCATATTTATTATTTTTTGTGCCAAACCCCTATTTATTGCTCCTCATTTTCCTGGGCTGGCTGTTTGCAGGATCCCTTCTGAGCATGGGTATTTGCTGGATAGTGGTGGCCACTGGGACCTTGTCCTTTACTCTGCATGCCTGCTGTGCCCCCTTGATGTCCCCCAGCCCTCTATGGACCTTCCTTGGATTCCTGCAAATTGCATCTCTCAATTTGTTGCCTTTATGCTCCAAATCCACCCTTTATTACCTGCTCTGCAATAATGGAGCTGGACTCTGTAAGTGATTTCTCTTTGCAGCAAGCACATTACACTTCCTCAGCGGAAGGTGCCAGGGGGATACCGAAGGAGGAAGGGTTTTCGTCCTTTTTCTGTCCGGCATGCCTCTGTTTGCTGCTGCTTGCTCCTATTGCGTGGGGAGGGGACGTCCAGTGGTGCTTGGCTCCAGCCACACATCTCTCAGTGAGCTAAGCCGTGACCCCCATTCAGTGACCTGTTGTATAAATAAGCCAAAGACGGCCACTTTGGCCGTCTGTTGGCCCTTAGGTTGTTTATTTCTTCACAGCAAGCGGATACCCATTAGTGTGAAAGCCTGCTGGTGCCAAGCCCAATTTTTTACACATCCAATTATCTTAAATGTAGTCCAAATAAGCAGATTTTAGCCATCTAGAGCCTGCCTGCTTTGCATAGCTCATGAAACTGTGCCCATCTGCTAGCTATGGGTGAGACGACGCCTGCAGCTATCAAGACCCAAGCTGCTGCTGCCCCCGGGAGCTCTCCCACCCAGAGACGCCCACCTGGCCAGTGAGCAACCTCCCCTGGACAAGTGAAACCCCTCTCAGATCCCTCATCCCCCCCAGAGTCCCCTGGTCCTCCTCCCCTTCTGGGTGGTGGCCCCTGCACCTTAGCCCTGGCTGGTCTCATGCTGTAAAGGGCTTCCCTGGCACGTACACCTGCCACAGCCTCACCCAGACAAAGCCTGTGTGTGCTGCTGCCACCTCGTCACACCTTTTCCTCTGATCAGCCTCAAAATCCCCCAAACCCACTCCGCCTCAATGCAACTGCCCGGTGCAGACCACACCCCAGGTCTCGAACCCCTGGGTGGTGGGCGGGCGGGCGAGCTCCTGACCTTAGGTTCCCTCCATGCACCTGTGTGCCAACATTGGCCACCTGCAACCAGGAGTCCCGGTCACGGTTTCCAGCCCACCTGCCTCCAGAGGGGGGTTTTCCGCTTGTCTGGCAAACAGGACTAGCTCTGGCTCGGGGCGAGCCGGCAGATTTCTCTGCCTCCCATCGGGCTGTAAATGCACCTGCTCCAGGCGTGGGGAGGGGCTCCCCTGCCAAGGTCATTTCCTCCTTAGGTATTGTCCCCCAGCCCTGCGGTGTTCTTAAGAGTTCCCTGGACACTTCCTAGTTACTCCCAGTTACAGCTCGTGATTCTTCACATTAAATCTTCCCTGTTCACATTGCTGCACGGCTTCTGTCTCCTGAATGGCCCCTGTGTGTCTTTGGTGTGTCTCCATCGCCACCTTGACCCTGAATGCCTTCCAGGGAGCTCTGTCCCGCCTGCCCCAGGCCCCAGCTCCCTTTGGGCGTGGGGAGTAGACAGCGAGGGAGGTGCAGTTGGCTGGTGTTTGCCGCTCCCCTCGGTTTCAGCCCTGGTCTCGGCTGGCAAGATGCAGGGAGTGGGGATCAGATCTCTCCTCGCTTCTCGTGTGCACATGGCTCTTTCTTTTCTCTTTCAGAAAATGTCCAGTGTGGCTACAGGCCCGCCTTTCAGAACTCCTGGCTACCATTTCGAGAACTGCTAGAAGTGCGGCTCGGCGAGTTCCCGTGGCAAGTGAGTATCCAGATGGCCCAGAGACACCTCTGCGGAGGCTCCATCATACACCGGTGGTGGGTCCTGACGGCCGCGCACTGCTTCCCGCGAACCCTGTAAGTCTCCGAGGCCGCGTCTTCTCTTCCACCTGGGCTGGGTAGCTCACGGGTGGGTGCTCCCAGCATAGGAAGCCGTGGGCTGTGTACCCAGCACATTCGATGGGCTTTGCACCCAAAGGCCTCTGCTCTGCACCGTCTTCTCTTTACTTGGTCAACCATGTCCCAAGGTGGGCTGCTAGTGGCAGCTACGCACCCCGTATTGAGAGATTGGCACAAGACGTCTCCTCTCCTGCCTGCCTCCTGTATACGCAGACTACACATGGGATTCATTGATTGTACACACGTGCATCAAGCACCTACTGTGTACTGTCTGTCCTAAGTGCTGGGGACACAGCAGCTGACCGGACAGCCAGGCTCCCTGTGGTCAAGGCGCTCACCCCCTCGCCCGCCAGATGGGCATTGCCTGAGCTGACACTCACTGGCTCGGAGACTTCCTGTGCTTTGGCCCCGACTCCGGCCTGATCCCAGCCACGCTCTAGGCCGCTGCAGCATGCCCACCCCTCGGACTGGCCATTACTCAGTTGTCAACTCTGCTGTTTGCAGGTGTGTCTGTGACTGTGCAAGGCACTGTGACTGTTGTCAGCACTGGTGTTTCCACGTTCCTTTAGATTAGAGATGGAAGCAGGAAACGTCACCGTGGTCATGGGGGCTAACAAGTTCAGTGACTTCCACCTGGAGCGGAAGCAGGTGCAGAGGATCGTCATCCACAAGGGTTACCAACCACCCCACCTCGACAGCGACCTCGCCCTGCTGCTGCTCGCCACGCCGGTGGAGTTCTCCGACTTCAAAAGGCCCATCTGCCTGCAGGAGGAGGAGCGGGCCTGGGACCGGTGCTGGATAGCAGAGTGGGTGAAGGGCAGTGGGCATGGTACGTCCCCTCCCTCTGGCACCCACGAAGCACCCACTTTGAGGGTGCCCTGGGCTAGACAGTGTGTTGCTTTGGGCGCAGGAAGGTGAGGTCTGAATTTTGGCTTCACCACCCACTTCTCACCTTCACCTTGTCTCACCTGTAGAAAGCCAGCTATGTCTCCTTCAGATAAGTCATGTGGATTACATTCAGTGAGATTATACACGAAAGGTGCCCGGTAAAAGCCTGGGATGTAGAATAATCTCAGAACATGAGAACGATAGTGATCATTTTTATGGAGCCAAAAGCATGGTGAGCAATTTGGATCCTGCCCTCAGGGATTGCTTTATGATGGCCAATGGCGGTGTCCCTGGCTGTGGGGCACCAACGTGGGATGACCGAGCCGGTAGCTCTCCAGTGGAGCTCAGTCAATGCCAGTGGCTGCACCCGTGCCTTCAGGACACCAGGCCTGCCAGGAAGGGCCTCCGGGAGGGTGGGGGTGGGGTAGGAGAAGGCCAATGGGTCCTCTAGCATCGTGGTAGATTCCTTCTTGCAAAAAGCATTTCCAGGTGTGTCCCCTTCCCAGTGCCTCTGTTTGGCTGGGTGAAGACGCTGGACACCACAGACTCTGCACAGGGACAAGGCATGGCTGGGGGGTGGGCACGGAGGAAGCGCATTTGGGTTCCCCTGGCAGGGCATGAGCTCTGTACAGGGAGACATCTGGCAAAGGAACCACTTGTTGGGGCCACTACAGAGGAGACTGAAGGACCTTGTGCCGGGTCACCTTGGGCCTCCCCACCCCGTGCATTCATGGCCTTCCAGGCCTCCCTGCTGGTCGTCTGTGGGCTGGTGACTGCTGGGGGCCGGTGTAGCCCTCACTCTCACACCAGTGTCCTCGATTTGTCAGGCCGACATGGTGGCTTCAACATGCACCTGGAGAAGCTGAGAGTAGTGCTGATTAGCCGGAAGAAATGCATCAAGCGGGTGAACGAGCTCTCCAGGAACATGCTCTGTGCCTGGCAGGAACCAGGCACGAATGGCAACTGTGAGGTACCCACCCTCCCCAGGCCCTTCCTCCGCATACCCCGCCACCTTCCAGGTTCCCAGGGGTGAGCCCGGGCGGGGCCCCCCAGCCCACTGCCACCACATCCTCCTGCCGGAGGTCATCAACGGCTTGCACGCTGGTCCTTCTTCTCTTTCCCATTCCCAGGGGGACAGCGGGGCGCCCATGGTCTGTGCTACCTACGGAACCCAGAGACTCTTCCAAGTGGGCGTCTTCAGCTGGGGCATGGGATCTGGCTCCAGGGGGAGGCCCGGCATGTTCGTGTCTGTGGCCCAATTTATCCCGTGGATCCAGGAGGAGACACAAAAGCAGGGGAAGGCCTTCATCTCGGGAGCCCTGAGGAGCTCTGGGGTCTGTGGGCCACGGTGCTCCTTGTCACTGGCCTTGGGGTTGCAGATGCTGCTTACCGCCATGTCTGCTGGTGACAGATCACACCGCTAAGCTTTGGACCCGCCCCTTTTTCTCCTCTTTCTTCCCTCCCGTCCCTCCACAAGCATCATCTATGGGTCTTCTGCTATGGGGTAGCCCCCACCCCAGATCCCAGAAGTTAGATGTGGACTCAGTGCTCCCAAATCTCATGGTCTAAAGAAGGTATACCAAAAACAGGTGCAAGCAGCTCATGGGGAATCCCAGAGGAAGAGGCAACAACACCCTGCCAGGGGGCAGGCTTCAGGAAAGTGCTGGAAAATCAGCGTTGGGAAATCACATTTCTGGGCCTCGGTTTCCCTGTCTATGAAAAAGGAGATTCCATCAGATGAACTCGAAAGGTCTTTCCTCAAGCCAACATTCTGTCATGCTTAACACCATATTTCTTACAACCCAGCCAGCCCCCAGCTTTCATTCTTATTGTCTTATTACTTCAAAGTATTAAGGGGGCACAAATGTTTGTGTTACTGCCCAGCTTTAATTCTGAGACCCAAACACAGGGAGCTCCCCATTTGAGGGGCAAACACTTTAGTCTCCTTGGCCGCTCACGACAGAAAGTCGACGGCAGAATCAGGGTCAGGGGCGGCTGTCCAGGGTGGAGTTGGACGTGGGCAGATTTTGACCTGGTGCTTGGAGACCACGCCTTCCTCAGGACAGTGAGGTGGCTTGGATCCACATCCAACGCCAAGGGGACAAAGTCACTACCCATCCAGGGAGAAAGGGTAAAAATTCAAGGATGAGAAAGCAAGCAGGGCCTTTCCCTGCGAGGCAGCAGAAGAGTACGTGTGGCCGGACTGGAACGCAAACGACAAAAATTCATTTTTAGAAAACCGTGAAATCATGCAGAAAGATCAGTGCCGTAAAGTGCTGTGGGGCTAGTGATGGAGTCTTTTCTGGGTCCTCTCTTGGTTAAGTCTGCCTGTTGTGGCCCCATGGTGGGGAACACATTCATTCGTTTATTCATTCATTCAGATACTTTTCAGACACTGACACTTGTTTATCAGGCACCGGAAGGATACAGGAACATATGTGGTACGGGTGGCTCATGACTCCAATATGGAAATCAAGAGGGTGATTCCCTCACGCGTCGATCCGTGGGCTGAGTGCGGTAACGCTTGCGGTAACGCACGCTCAGTGATGGGGAGCCTGGTATCTGCATCAGCCCTGAAGTCAGAATGGCTCATAGCCGCCAACGCTATCCTCTGTAGGAAAATGCTAGATGACACTGAGTCCTAATTTTCCATTTGTCCTCAATTCCCCAACACAGACCCATTTGGGGCTTGGGGACTGAGTCTTGGGCTGGGTCTTGGGGACTGAGTCCCCTGGGACCCCAAATACCCCTTGGCTTGCTTTGAGAAAGTACCAATGGAGGTACCATGACAGGAAGGGGGAGGTTTGGGGTGTTTCCTGGCTGTCCTGTCCTGTCCAGGCCATCGTCCTGCCGGTGGCTGGGCCCCTTCTTGGCTCAGCTCCACTGGCTGCCCCTCCTCCACACCCACGCCTCTCACTGGCCCAGCAGCAACATCTTCTCTCCATGTCCCTGCGGCTCACTGCCGTCGCTGCTCTCCAGACCCCTTGCTCTCCTCTGTTGGACCCCTTTACAATGCCCACGCTTTTCATTACAGTGCCTTCATCTGTACTTTTAGAGTGGGATCCCATTTCCTTCTGGAACAAGCGCTGGGAACCCATGGAATCCATACCCTGGGTCATCTTCCTACCATCCCGTACCTGCTGGTTTCAGATACACCTACCTCCCCACTGTGGCCTCACAGGGCTGCGGGGAAACTCAGAAAATGAGGGCAGGGCTCAGGAGCAGGAAGGCAGCTGGTGGGGAGGGGAGTCACCCCGAACACCAAGACTCGGGGACTCCAGGAGGCGGCAGACGGTAAGCAGGCCATTGCCCAGGAGCGAGAGTCCAGGGACCGCCCCCTGCACACCTGACCGAGTGGAATCACTAAATCCGGAGTCGGGGCTCTGGTGCACCGTATCGCTGATCCAGCTGGCCTTGCACAAGGAAGAATTAGGGCAGAGCCGACATCCAGGAGGGAGGAGAAGCAGCTGAAGTCCCTGGGGAGCCATGTCTATTTCCTGATCCGTCTCCTGCCCCAGATAGCTCCGCTGTCCTCCCCGATCCGTGTTTACACGTGCCTTGCCCTGGCAGTACATGCCGCCAGGCTGTAAACTAGGACGCAGAGGCTGGTGACGGGCTGACACAGGCCCTCCCTGGCCCTCACTCCCCAGGCGCCCTGGCCTGGAGTTCAGAGTGCAGACCCCAAATGACCCCTGCTGGCCAGGACATCCTGCGGCATCCCTGCTCCTAGAGCCACCACATATGGGGGGGCCCTCTGTCTACCCGAGGGGGCCGGGGCCTGTGGGCAGAGGGGGTGGCGTTGGGCAGTCCTGCAGCCCTCCCCACCCCTCCCTGCCCAGTCCCTTGCATTACCCCTCACTGCAGCCCTGCCAGTCCTCCTTGGGGACACCAGGGAGCCACACTCACCTGCCCTTTCCCCTGGGACAGCTTTGGGGCCAGTTTCAGACAGACCCACAGGGTCCCAACCAGGGTATCCCACTGAGGCAGCCCAGGTGTGATGGGTGGAGCATAAATTAAGAAGTAAAACAGCCAATCTAAGCCTGATGTCAGTTTCCACTCGACTGAGTGGAAACAGCCAGGTAAGTGCCTGCCCAGAGTCACTGCACTGGGAACAGGCTTGTGACGATAAGTCACTCCTCCTTAAAGCCAGCGAGTAACTCCTGCTTTCCACAATGCCTAACTGTGCGCTTGCTTGAGAATTCCAGGAACTGGCCTTGAGCAACTAACTGTAGAACAAGATTGCAGGACTCCCCTAGAGGAAAATGCTGAGCAGGTCCCTTCTATGCTGCTGTGCGAGCTGACGCCAGCCAGACAACAGGTGGCCACGACCCGGAGAACCGTCAGAAGGAGATACGCTGCCATGCACACAGTGCCCCCAAACTCCTTCCCCTTTGGAACCCGTCGGTCACCCTGGGCAACCTGAGCTGGCCTTTGGGACGCAGGTCCGCCCTCCATGTCCTCAGGATGAGGCTCTGAATAAACCTGTGCTTCCCCCCACCACCCTCGGCTCTCAAGTCCAGCTGTGAAGCGGCGAGCGGCCGAGCCTGAGTCCAGTTACAGACAGAGCCACCCCGAAAGGACCCACTGTGCATCCCAACCCACGTGCCCCTCAGCGCCACCTCTCCCAGCCCCTGCCCCCCTGGTCCCCTCTCTTTGTCCAGCCCGAGGCCTGACTGTGCCTCTCTCACCCCCAGCCCCACAGTGACCCCCACATCCTGGGGGCTCAGGAGGCCACCTGGCTGCTTTGTCCCGAGCAGCTCCGCCCAGTGCCTATTGTGACCTCAGCGGTCGTCAGGCTGGCTGTGAGCTGGCAGGCGCAGAGAGCGGCGCCCCGCCCTGTGTCCCTCTGAGTCACCAGCAGCCCCGCCAGGGGTGACGTGAAGACCAGGACTGATGAGAGGGTGGCGGGGCAGAGGGGCAGTGTGCCTGCTGCAGGTGGCCCTGCTGCTGTCCTGGGCATGTGGCTCCCTGACACGTAGGTCTCTGAGGGTCCTTGCGGATGTGTCTGGCTGGGGCTCTCCGCTGGGGGCGGGCAGGAGCATCCCCTGGTGGGCTTGTTCCAAAGGCCAACTCCCAGGGGTGGATGGGGAGCCGCGTTCCTCAGCAGCCCCTCAAGTTAAGTAAGGGGGGAGCTCAGTGGAGGGTTTCGGAGGCATAAACGTGAGACTCATCTGTGTAAAGGTGACATTGAAGCCAAAGTGTATAGAGGGAGGAGCAGCCTAAGGATCGATCCTTGGCTTTTGGAAGAGGACAAGAACTCGGCAAAAGAGTCTAAGAAGAACTTGAAAAAACCTTATTTTTACCAAATGCCCTTATTTTATGGGTGAGAAAACCAACGACCCTAGAGGTAACCCATTCCACTTTGGGGAAGTTCCACAACATTAATTTTGATATTAAAACATACATGTATTCTTTTGGCTCCCAGGTACTCCCCTAAGCTTCACACCCACAGAGCTCAGATTGTCCAAATCAGCCTCAATTCTGTGTAATTTCCGACAAAGTGGAATACAGCAAAGGGCAGAACTGTCATCAGATTTTTCATGGTCACCTGCAGCTTCGCCCGCCGATGCGGACCTGGCAAAGCCCGAGCCCCGTGTTGAGGGACACCTTGCAGGTGTCAGGAGGCCATCTGAGCCTTCTTCCCTTGCATGTGCCTTTGACGACTCAGCTTCCCATGTGCTGGTCGATCGTCTCTCAACGCACACTAACACACCGTACCAAGCCCTGCTTTTCAGGGGACAGTGAGGTGGGATAACTTCAAACAAGCGATTGTTCCCACTCAGGCTGCCTTCTGTGGGTGCAACAGCAAGATCTGGCCCCCGAGCTTGGGTTGTGAGTCTTGCTCCTCAAAGGCCCTCATGGGGACAGCCCTTCCCAGTGGCCGAGCCGTGGCGAAGGCAGTGGCCTCTACTTCCCATCGTCACTCTCACACGTTGTGCCCGTGGCAGGCAAAAGTTCAGGGATCGCTTGTGTCTGCTGCATCTCCCACCCGGTTCCAACCTGGCCCAGCCCCTGCTGTCTGTGTGCTTGCGGGTGAGGAGAACTTGTGCTGAAGCTTCCTCCAAGCCAAGTAACCTGGACTGTGGGGCCCTGGCTCTTTCCTCCATCCTCCTCCTTTCTTCCTTTAGTATCATGCGGCCATAGAATCAGTGGGAAACCTAAGCAGATAGAGATTTCTGGAATCATAGGCGGGGAGGCTGCAGACATTACAGAATTTCCATGGCAGGTAAGAATTCTTCACAATCACAGCCATCTCTGTGGAGGATCTGTGCTCAGTGAGTGGTGGATTCTCACCGCATCCCACTGCTTCTTCGGAAAAGATAAGTAAGTATGGCAAACAGAACTCGTCTAAACCAATGTGGTGGAATAGTTGCCCCTGGGTGCTTATCATTTTCCTGGGGTTTGTCAGCCAAAGAAAAAATTGCCAGGCGGCTATACACAGGCCTGTCTGGCTGAAACCTATGCTGTGCAGGGGAGACGTGAGCTGCTCCCCTGCGATGACGTTCTGCACATGGCCGAGTGGGCCCTAAATCACAGAGAAAACATACCCTGGACTTTTCTGGATCTTGCTACGTGCATGTGGCCCTGGTCCAAGCCTCTGGAAAGTGCTGCCCTAAGCCTTTGCTCTCACTCAGAGAGACAGTGGGCTGGCAGTGGGCGTGGCATCAGAGAGTCCAGGAAGGAATTAGGACCTGCAGGCAGGCTCCAGGCCTCACTGCATATGGGAAGCTCCCGATTTGTGTCCACAAACCAGTGTTTTTGGGAAGCTTCCCAGGTGCTTGTCTAGTCTGGCCTTTCTTGCAAATCTGTTAGTTTGCCCAAGCAACAAACTATCCAGCCAAGAGCCAGTCGCAGCGGGCAGGACGGGACTCACGGTCTGTCTGGCACCGCCCAGTGGGGGCTCTCCTCCCAACTCTGTGCCTGGGCATGGCGGCAGATGCCTCACGGCCTCAGACTGCTAGAATGATTTTCTCTTTTCTTTTCTTTTCCTCTTTTCTTTTCTTTTTTTTGAGACAGAGTCTCACTCTGATGCTAGGGCTAGAGTGCCGTGGCGTCAGCCTAGCTCACAGCAACCTTAAACTCCTGGGCTCAGGCGATCCTCCTGCCTCAGCCTTCCAAGTAGCTGGGACTACAGGCATGCGCCACCATGCCCGGCTAATTTTTTCTATATATTTTTAGTTGTCCAGCTCATTTCTTTCTATTTTCAGTAGAGGCGGCGTCTTGCTTTTGCTCAGGCTGGTTTCGAACTCCTGACCTTGAGCGATCCACCCGCCTCGCCTGGTCTGCTTTTCTCTTAAGACTCACCTTTCTCCCTTTCCCCACTGACATTTTTCCTCCTCCCCTTGTTTTAGAAGTTACAACCTGGTGATCACACACAGTGTGAGCAACTTCAGCATCATGAACTTCACCGAGGTAAAAGTGGACAAGCTCATCACTCACCCTCACTATGACAGCTGGCTTATGGATAACGACATAGCTTTGCTCTTGCTCAAGTCCCCGTTACCTCTGGGCGCCACCAGCTTCCCCATCTGCGTTTCAGAGGTCACCGACATACACAAGTGGACGAACTGCTGGGCAACAGGATGGGGCGTCACTAGTGAGTCACACAGGCCGAGCCGCCCGGGGTGGGCGGGCACCCGGTGGATGCTGACCCGGAAGCAAACTCCGGAGGCTCCACCGCCCCGGAAGTCAGTCTGGCGGAACCTGGGCGTCTCGTTTCTCCCTGCAGGCCTCATCACGGGCCTTGTCCGCAGTGCGCGTGCGCGCCATCCTTCCCGGGCCTTCCTGGGCTCCTCGTGTGCCCTTATGGTGGAACGCACTCGGGGCCTCAGGGATAACCCAGGTGGAAATTTCCCGAGCCCGAGGGGCAACCTGCCTTCCATTAATGGGCCTTGTGTTCTCACAGATCTGAGCAAAACACCTTCCCAGGGTCCTGGCTGGAGTCTGGTGGCTTCCGCAGGGTGGGACATTGGCTGAGACTGATCTAGGGCCCAGTCCCCAGGAGCTCTGGATTCCGAGAGGGTGGGCTTGAAGTCTTCCAGACGCTCCCGTCAACCTCTCCCCACTCTGCTGTCCCAGTGGGGGTTGTTCTCTGGGCTACAGGGAAGGTTGCTTGTCATTGAGGTAAATGACATACAGGGTGGGTGCTTGGCCTCAACCCCAAGGGACCACTGAGGGCTTTCTCTCCATCTGCTTCTCCTCAGGTCAAAATCCACTGTCAGGTTTGTCTCCAATCCTTCAGAAAGTCAACCTCGAGCTGGTCACATGGAAGACGTGCTTAGATTCTTTGTCCCTTATCACCAAGAACATGCTGTGTGCTGGGAGTGCTCAAGGTGGAAAGGACTCCTGCCAGGTAATGGGGCTGATCCTGCTTGCAGAGGGCAGGCCAACATCCACAAGGTCACCAGCGCCCTTCCCCTTCTCTGGGCAAGGTGCTGGATGAGTGTCCTGTGGCTGCCGTAACAAATGGCCACACACTGGGCGGCTCACAACAGCAGAAACGATTCTCTCGCAGTTCTGGAGGCTGGACATCTGACATCAAGGTGTCAGCAGGACCCTACTTCCTCTGAAGGCTCGGGGGGCCCTTCCTTGCCTCTCCTAGTCCTGGCGGCCGCTGGCAATCCTTGGTGTTCCTTGGCTTATTAGATGCGTTGCTCCAATCTCTGCCTCCGTCTTCCCAAGGCCTCCTCTTCTTATAAGGACACCAGCCAATCAGTGGATTGGGGTTCCCTGTAATCCAGTATAACCTCATCCTAATTTAACTCATTGCATCTACAAAGACCCTATTTCCAAATTAGGTCACATTCTGAGGTTCTGGGTAGACGTGCATTTGGGAAGGGCGCTCCTGAACCCAGTGCAGATGCCCTGCAAGATCTTATGCGAACAGATACTCCGTAGACAAAGGGAGGCAGTGAGGAGTAGCGGTTAGGGATGCAGGCCCTGAAGTCAGATGACGAGGTTCCCTCCTGCCTGCTCTACCTGCTGTCTTCTTACTGACCTGGGCGGGAGATGTCCCCATGCCTGGCCTTTTCAGATCTCATCTTTAAAATGGGAATACTAAGAGTTCCTACCTCTTTGAGCTGTTGTGAGAATTGAGCTAATACCCACAAAGCCCCGAGTAAGGTAACAGGAAATGTTAAATATATTGTCTTTTCGACCACTTCGTGGCTATCCAATCCTCAAAACATACACGCTGCTTCCACACATACATAAAAGTATTATGAATTAGCTCTATGAGACAGGCAATTCCAGATGGGGAAACTGAGGCTCAGAAGTGAAAGCCTTGCTGAGGACACAGGAGCAAGGTAATGCAGATCCAGAATTCTAACAAAGGCATGCTGACTTCTGGAGTCAGCGCTGCCTTTTGGGTTCCAGTGAAGACCTGGCTTAGTCATGGCCAGACTTTCCTGGTGCAGCAACCACAAGCGCAGTGGGAGTGACCATTGAGTAGGCGCTCGCCGGTGTCAGGGCCTGGACCTAGTTGCTTCCTTCCATCCCTGCAGCCAGGCTGCACGAGAGGGATAATTGTTCTCATCAGCATAAACACTGAGCCTTAAATTGCTTACAAAACTGTTCAGATTCACTCAGCTAAATATTCACACCAGCATGAACCAAGGTCTGTTTGGCGCCAGGAAATGTAAGGTCCTAACTGTACTCTAACTGTACTGCTGTTCTACCTGACATCTTTCACGATGACAATCTGGGTTTTTTTTTTTTTTTAAAAAAATCAAATCGTCCCATTTCCTGGTTTTTGTTTGTTGTTTTTTTTGTATTTGGATTTTTTTTTTCTTTAGAGACATGGTCTTGATCCATCTCCCAGGCTGAAGTGCAGTGGTGTGATCACAGCTCACTGCAACCTCAAACGCTTGGGCTCAAGTGATCCTCCTGCCTCAGCCTCCCAAGTAGTTGGGACTATAGGCATGCGCCACCATGCCTGGCTAACTTTTTTTAATTTTTATTTTATTTTATAATTTAACTTTTATTTTTATTTTTAATATTTTTCTTTCTTCTGTTTTTCCTCAGTGAAGAATCAACGTTAGTGAGAATAACTTTTATTTTGAGGTTGGTCTCAAACTCCTGGCCTCAAGAAATCCTGCCTCAGCTTCCCAAAATGCCATGTGCGGAATGAGCCACCATGCATGTCCCTTTATTTGGGTTTTTAACACATCACTGTGTGGTGCTTTTTTCCAGCTTTTTGTGTGTCACTTAACCTTTTCAAGAATACAGCTTTGTCATTCAGGCCCTATTTCTGTAAAATAATAATGTTGTATGCACATTCACATACAAGGGTATAGAAAGTTACATCTGAAGACGTCAGTGGGAGTCGCCTTTGTATGGGTGAATTAGAAGTGTTGATTTTATTTAGTTATTTGAACATATGGTAAAGAAAGAGCAAGTAGCACAGATGGGTGTACAGTGCAAAGGACATTCACCTCGTACATTAGTTCCCAGTTGACTTGCCAAAGAGAAACCACTGCTACACAGATGTGTATTCTTCCCGAAATATTCTTTTCATATGCAATCCTATGTGTTTATATATAGATTTACTTATCTGTATAGTTACATTATATATAAAATAATATATAATCTTTATATATCTGTATAGAATATCCTTCTTCTCTTTCCATATCTGAATTTTCTAATTTTTTTCATGATTATACTTTACTCTTTAATATAATTTTTTATAAAGGTCCAAAAGATTATGGGGCATGAAAGTTACCCTATTCTCCAATTTTCACATCGATATGCCTGCTCTGTTTACCTGGGTTAATTTGGCAATCTTTTTTATGATGTTTTAAAATCTGTAAGTTGTTTAAAGTTTAACATCTTTAATCGCAATACAATATTTGGACATGATATTTGTATTTGTGCATTTTGCATGTGTCCATTTGTATGCATACTGTATTTGCCCGATGACCTATTATGAGGAATAATAGATTTTTTTTTTTTGGTTTGTTTTTTTACTTTTTGCTACTGTGAACAATATGGAAAGAGAAAAACGGGCTATCTGAAAATGGATTTGGGGTGAAAAGGCAGGGGGAAATTTTGAAGAATTCTGAAAGACAACAAAGTGCTTACAGGCAAAATGGATTAGAAGACCACTCCTTGGTGCATTAACACTAATGCACGCAAGATAAATTACAGATCCAGAATTCTAACGGAGGCATGCTCACTTCTGGGGTTACCACCACCTTTTGGGTTCCAGTAAAGAGCTAGTTTAGCCATGCCCAGATTTGCCTGGTGCGACAACCACAAACGCAGTGGGAGCGACCATTGAGTAAATGCTTGCCTGGCCTTGCGATGAGGATGGAGATTTCCTTTGGGAACCAAACTGTTGTCCATCACATTGCATTTGGCCAAATCATTTGCTTCCTTTCCCGACAGTCACAAAGTCATGGAACTAAAGTTTGCTCGTCAAAAGACACTGTAAGTGCTTGTTGCCTTGTGCCAGCTGCCCTTACTTCAGCGGGCTGCAGGAGTAACTTGCTACCATCCCTTCCACTCCCAAACCTCTTTTCTCTCCTAGGGTGACAGCGGGGGGCCTCTTGTTTGCCAGAAAAAGAAAAAGAAAAACATATGGTACCAGCTGGGCATTATCAGTTGGGGAGTGGGCTGTGGCCAGAAGAACTTGCCTGGAGTGTACACGAAAGTGGCAAATTATCTGCTTTGGATTGAGACGGAGACGATGCGGGCAGGGAAGCCGTATGGGTACGAGAGAGACTCTGGGTCCAGCGTGTTTCTCTCCCCTGGGGCTGCCTTGTTACTATGTTTCTACTTTCTTTAAGATTAAGTACTGTATTGTCTTAAGAACCAAGCGTTCCTCTGCATGTGTGCGGTAAGGCAGAGGGTAGGGCCGGGTGGCTTGGAGTGACTGTCAGGTGGTTAACTGTGCCTGAGCTAATCAGAGACCTATAGGGGCACTTACAAGATGCCTGAGACCCACCGCACAGCCTATGGGTCACCTAGAACTTGGAAGCAGGTTACCCAGCTCAGCCTGAGTCTTCTCAAAGGGTTTGGAGGGAGCACATTTCCACAGGGAGGGCACCCTAGTGACCCCAGAAGCACTTGGGGCCTCTTGAGTTCCCAGTTTTTCCTGCAGACCCACACAGTTCCTAAAAGCCTTACTGGCCTCTCTCTGCCCCTGTAAATGACCTCTTTACGGAGTCAAATTCTCAGCCTGGAGACAGAATTGGGGACACAGGACAATGTAGCCGGAGGGACTGCGTCAATTCGTCACTGCTCTCTCTGACCTAGTTTAGAGACTGTCGGTCTGGTGGCATCTGCTCCAAGAGGAAGAAACCTAACACATCAGCACAACCTGGGGGAGGGAGCCAAGCTATTTGGGACAGGGGACGGCTTAGGCAAGAGGAAGTTTTCCCTCTGGGTTTTAGCCTGTTTCTTTTTCCACTTCTGTTCGTGAGCTCTGCCCTGATTCCGTCTTGTTGCAAGCCGGCTAGAGTGTTTGCGTGCAACATGACAAGGACTCAACGCCAGTTTCATTAATGCCACGAGGGACGATGGTCAGAAGGGCAGGTCCTGGACTTGTGCCTCCACACGGGAACTGATCGGCCTCTGACTGGTCCCACTGAGAGGAGAACCGGAGCCTTCCAGGAATGTTGTTATCAACCTGCTCTCAGCAAGGAGCTTGTTCCCTTAATTCACTTGTTTTCTTTCTCCGGCACACCTGCATGGAACTGTGGATCTCCATCGCCCCTCTGAGCTGGAGTAAAGGACAGTGATGGCCCTGGAACTAGATAATAAGGACAAGCATCCTGATCGAGGCTCGAACAAGCGGAACCAGATCCACCTGTTGCCTTGTAGGGTTAGAGATGAGGTTGGGGAGTCAGATGTTCCAACTGCCTTCTGAGGAAACAGCATGTTCTGAGGGTTTACCATACACGGCCACGGTGCTAAGGACACCTGGAGCGCTGTCGTGAACACCGGGTGGGGGATTCTCACTGCCACTCACATTGAAAATGGGTGCCGGACACTGGTTTCGCCACTCAGCACCCCCTGCCCCCAGCCCTCCACACCCTTCCTGGGATTGTAGCGGCTGAAATCTCGGAGACTCCATTTCCTACACTCTTCACGACAGTGTGGGTGGCAGGTGAGTCCTCGCCCGGGGTCTCACTTCACAGTGTGTCCTGCATCTCTGGCACCTCTGGAAGTGCTGGATTCAGTGGCCCTAAGGGCCCCGCCCGGTCCTGCCGCTCCGTGACTCTGATACGGCCCCCTCTGTGATCTCAGCGTCCGTTACTTGGAGCCTGCTTGTTTCTCTACAAGGAACGTTTGCAGAGTGTCGCCCTTGACGCAGAACTTTGGTGCTTGCCTCCTTGCAGCCGCGCAGCCCACGCAGGGCGGGCAGCGCTCGCTCCTCTGCAGAGAAGAGCAAACGCGGGCTGAGGAACACAAGTGCCCTGGCCATGGCCATGTGCAGACCGAAGTGTACTGATCTGCACGTCACCCCACATGGCCTCGGGGACTGTCTGTCTCAGGCCACCCTCACTGTTCTTCTTCTTCCTCTTGCCAGTCCATCGTGCGTCAAACCCAGGGCTCAGAGGCTTTGCTCTGGGCTTGTGTCCCAGGAAACCAGCTCCCCTTGGGAGCTCACCCAGTGACCCTGTTTCCATACCGCCTGGTGAGGGGATCCTCACTGCCCCACCCCCAGCCCCCGCTCTCAGCCCAGGTGCTGTCCCCTACCTACTGCAGGGCTGACCTGTGATTCCGTGGGCTCCAGACACTTTGCCTTCCTGCTTCCCTTCTTCTGCATGGCCACAGGGTTTACAACTACAGTGCTATAAAGATGAATATATTAGCATTCATTAAATCATTTTCTTTGACCTTTTTTCTTTTCAATCATAAACGAAATTAAAGCATTTTGACGAGCCTCTGAAAATGCTGTAGGGCCTGGACTCTGTGCCTGTTCCATCTAAAGGATAAGGAGGCCTTGCCTACTTGATCTTCCCTAGTCTAGGACAGGGAAGTGGCCACGCAACAGGGTCATAGGGAACATGTCTGAGAGCTCTCACTGGCCTGGGAACAGTTCCTGTTTCCACCACCCAGAGTGGAAGTCCTCACCACCCACAGGCAATGGGGTAGTGTTATCCTAAGTGGCTTAGCTGTTAGTCCTAGATTAAATGCTGCTCTGGCCCTATTTCAGAAGGCTTAAAAGCAAGTTCTGAAAGGATCAAAAGGTTTTCAAGTAACTTAACTGTGTCCCAGAATAAAGCTCAGGAGTACTTACAAAAATACAAAAATATCCAGCACCCCAAAAGGTGAAATTCACAACGTCTCTGGCGTCCAATCAAAATGTACCAGGCATACAAAGAAGTGATAAAACAAGGCACATAATGAGAATAATCAATCAATCAATGAGACCCAGAAATGACACAGATGAGAGAATTAATAGAGGAGGACATTTTAACAGTTATTATAAATGTATTAAATATGTGCGAGAAGCTGCAGGAAAGATTGAGCATGTTAGCAGAGATACAGAAGCTGCATTAAAGCCTCCAACTGAACATGGAGAAGTGAAAACCACCACATCTGAGATGGAAAATACACTGGGTGAGATGAATGGCAGATTAAACATTGCAAAAGAAAAGATTGGTGAACTTGAAAACACAGCAATAGGACAATTGCCAAAATGAAAGTTGGAGTTTTAAAAAAAGCTGAAATAAAATGATTAGAGAATCAGTAGAACATGGCCTTGGGTTCCCACAAAGTAATTGGGGAGGTGGAGGCTGGAGAAATATTTGAAGATTTAACAGCAGAAAGTATCCATGCTTGATGAAAATGATACACCTACAGACTCAAGAAGCTCAAAAAAAATCCAAGCACAAGAAACAGGTTACAATTGTATTCGTTTCCTGTGGCTGCTGTAGGGACCCACAGTGAAACGGGTGGCTTAAAGCAAGATAAATTTATTTCCTTACAGTTCTGGAGGACAGAAGTCTGAAGTCAGGATGTCACCAGGGCCAGGTTCTCTCTGAAGGCTCCAGGGGAGGGTCCTTTCTTGCCTCTTCATAGATTCGGTGGTTGCCAGCAATCCTTGGCTTACGGCTTCATCACTGCAATCTCCACCTCCACTGTCTCACGGTTTGTCTCTTGTGTCTTTGTGTTTGCATGACATTCCCTTCTGAGTGTGTCTGTGTACACATTTCCCTTATAGCATAAGGTCACGGGTCATTAGATTAGGGCCCATTCTAATCCGGTAGTTCCTTTTCTTAACTTGATCACATCTGGAAAGACCCTGTTTCCAAATAAGGTCACATTCACAGGTACCAGGGTGAGGACTTTAGATGTATTCTTTCGTGGAAACACAATTTTACCTGCTGCAATAATCCAATTACTTAAAAACAGTGATTAAAAGAAAATCATAAACACAGCCAAATGTGTGAAAAAATATATGCACATCATATACAAAGGAAGGAAGATAAAGATAACAGTGGCTTTTTCATTTGGAAACCACACAAGCCATAAGAACGAACAATGGAGCAATGTCTTTAAATTACTGAAAGAAAAACACGTCAGTGTAGAATTTTGTAGCCAGCAGAAACACGCTTCACAGACAAAGGTGGGATGAAGACTTTCTCAGACACAAAAGCTGAAAGAATTCATCATTAGCGAAACTGCACTATAAGAAATGTTAAGGGAAGTCCTCCAAGTAGAGGAAGATGATACCAGATGGAAATATGAATGAACCCAAGGCATAAAGAACACTAGAAATATTAACTGTGTGGGTAAATATAAAAAACCTTTTTCTTATTATTTAAACATCCTTATAAAATAATTGCCTGTTCAAAGCAAAAAATAACAATGTATTACAGAGCCTATAACATGTGTAGAATAATATATATGATAAAAATAGCATAGTGATATGACTAGGAGAGGAGAAATGGAAGTATGTTATTTTAAGGTGCCGATGGTATACAGTAAGTGATGCAATGTCAATTGAAGTAGATGGTGATAAGATGTATATTCTATGAACCTAAAACAACCATTAAAATAATAAAATAAAGAGTTATAGCTAATAAGCCAACAAAGGAGATACAATAGAATCATGAAAAAAAAGAAAGGAGAAAAACACAAAAAGGGAAAGAAAGAACAGGTAGGAGAAGAAGAAAAGAAAACAAATAGGTAGAAAATTTAAACCTAACCATATGAATTGTCACATCACATGTGACCAGTCTAAGCACCTCCATCAAAGTCAGAGACTGCCTAAAAAAGTACAACTTCACTATATGCTGCATCCAACTCACTTTAAATATCAAGATGCACGTTGATTAAAAGTAAAAATATGAAAGATTATATACCCTGTGACTGCTAATCTATAAAACCCGGAGAGACTGGATTAATGCAGGACAGACAGGATTTCAGAACAAAGACTATGATCACGGATAAAGACAGTCATTTCTGATGATAAAAGGGTCAACGTATCAACAGGATGTGAAAATCTTTGTTTATGCACCTAGTGACAGAACTTCCAAACACGTGAATCAAAAACTAATAAAATTACTCAGAGAAACAGACAAATCCACAAGTACAGTTGGAGATGTCAACACCCCTCTCTCAATAATCGATAAAACTAGTAGATAGAATATCAGGAAGGATACAGAAGACTTGAACAACACAACCAACCAACTCGGCTTAATTGACATTTATAGAACATTTCACCCAACTACAGCTTAATATACATTCTTCTCAAGTGCACGTGAACCATTTACCACAATAGATCAGATTCTGGCTCATAAAAGAAGTCTGAATAAATTCAAAAGCATTCAAGACATACAAGGCTTTTTGACAACAATGGATTAAATTAGAAATTGACAACAGATTGCTAATCCATCCAGTTCCTGTGTAATGGTTTCATGTGAACTTGCCAAGTTCCAACTGTTCATAATACCGTTTTTTCCCCTTGACATAAAGAACAAACTCAAACTTTAGAGAAATGTAGGGGATGTTCGTACTGAATGATGAAAGAGGACTATTAAGTATCTTATTTGAAACTAGAATAGGGTTTTAACTTCTGAACTCTTGGTGATCTTCACTGTTCACGCTGATTTTAAGAATTATATAGTCATCTTTAGTAATCAAGGCAGTATAGCATTGGCATAAATGTAGATGCACTGAACAATAAAAAAGAACAGTCCAGAAATAGACCTGTACATATATGGACAACTGATTTTCAACAAATGTACAAAATCAATTCAGTTGAGAAATGAAGGTTGTCTTAGTCCATTCGGGTTGTTGTAATGAAATAGCATAAACTGAGTGGCTTACAAGAAACAGACATTTATTTCTCATAGATCTGGAGGCCAAGGAGTTCAAGATCAAGTCCCTGGCAGATTCCGTGTCTGGTGAGGGCTGCTTTCTGGTTCATAGATGGTGCCTTCTCATGTGTCCTCATATTGTAGAAGAGGCCAAAGAGCTCCCTTGGGCCTAATTTATAAGGACACTAATCTCATTCATGAGGGCTCCACCCTCAGGATGTAATCCCTCCCCAAAGGCCTGACCTCCTCATACCATCACCTTGGGGGTTAGGATGCCAACATATCCTTCCTTCATGGGCCTGCCTCAAGTGGCACTTTGCAAATTCCTCTGCCACTGTCTTACTAGACCTCTGGGTGTTGGATGCCCCTGAGTTCAACACTTAGGCCCCTTCTCTCTTCCTTCCTTCCCTCCGTCAATGATCTCAACTGGGTCCAGGGCCTCACATGCCATCCACATGCTGGTGATTCTGCATTCTCTCGGGTTCCTTCCACACTGTAGCCCCAGGCAGCCAACAGCCTCAGTCCACATCTCCACTGGGATGTCCAGAAGCATTGCAAATTTGTTGCTGCCAAAACCATACGATCCATTCACTCACCCCCGCTGCAAGTAAATAACATTCCCCCTCATCCAGTTGCACAGGTTTAAAAACAAATGAGGGAGAAAGTGTTTAAAATGCTCCAATGGCTGCCCAATTAGATAGACTAAAAATCCCATTACAACATCCCTAGAAGGTTCCCTGTGACCTGGTTCTGCCCACCTCACTGGGACCTCTCCCCACTATCTTCCCCAAGTGTACCATGCCAGCCCCACGGTCTTTCTGTCTCTCTGCAAATCCCTCCCTGCCTTGGGCCTTTCATACTTCCTGGTCCTTCTGCTTGGAAAGCTTTGTCCTCAAGCAACCAGAGCCTGCAAACTGGGGATGCCAGCAGTCGTTACACCTGCCCTCTGCGTGTTCCCAACATACCGCCTGCTATCGGTCTGCTGTGCTCAGATTGTCTGGTTCTCAAGTTTCACCAATCCAGCAGCCTCAGCCTCTCCAACCAGCCCAGCTACCGCAGCCCTTCAGGCAACTCCATGGTCCCCAACACGACTCGTCAACTCGGCTGTTCACCGTCCCCATACCATGCATCAGGACCCGAAATCAGCTCATCTAGTCATTTGTTCGCATGTTTATTGCTACAACGCCTTGTCTTGACTACAGAGGCTCTTAGGGGCAGGGACTGAAGGTGTCTGTTCTAACTAGCACAGTCCCTGATGAGTGGAAGGTGACAGGCTCCTGAACGACAACTTCTATTGCTAAAGTTGCAAGCAGCTAGAGGTCTGCATCTTTGCCAGAAATTTCCATCATAACATTTCCCATCTGGGGGTGAATGACTATGAGGCTTTTTCCTTCCCAAGTTCTTGTTGAACTCTTAAGTCTCCTGAAATGAGAAGATAGACGAGAGGCCAGGCAATTTGCATTAATGGGCTGCAGACTTTTATTAGAACAAGCATTTCCCATAGCTATAAGCAAAGCATGAGAATTCATCGAGCTGCCTCAACTCTTTGCACAAAGTGGGCTGAAAAGGGACAGAAAGCCCCAGACGGGTGTCCAGGTCCCATAGAGCAAAGCGTCTTAGTGAATGAGCCACTGGGCTACAGATGTTTGCAAATATTAAGGCACTCGGGGGAAGGAGGGCACAGACAAAGGTCTCTCAAGGTCCCTCATCTTGGCCAGCAATCTCCAGGCTCGACCCCTGGCTTCCAGGGCACGCACGCAGACCAAGAGGGGAGAACACAGCGTTTCTGCTATCTTCATTCAGACCCCGGATAATCCAGAAAACTTCCCAGCTCCACCACACCATAACTTATCAGAAGACCAATTACATTTTATCAACTTGCCATTGCACCTCCTATAAATTATACCTCAATAAACCAGATTTTCATAAATGCCTTTTGCTATTGGTGCATTTCTAAAAAGCCATAAATCGCAAAACCATCGCCCAATTTGTTGAAAGCAGTTTTGCAGGAACCTCCAGGGCCCAGCACATGGGGAGAGACTATTTTTTAATACCCAGAGGACAGGACACCCCAGTGCCGCCGAGGCCGCAGTAGCCGTCGGGGTTCTTGCTCAGGTACTGCTGGTGGTAGTCCTCCGCGTAGTAGAAAGTCTGTCCCTCCCGGATGTCGGTGGTGATGGGGCCCAAGCCATGCTCCGAGAGGACCTGTGGGGAGAGAGCGGCAGCGTCAGGCCCCAGCTGGACCAGGGGGCAAGCACCAGGGGGCAAGGGCTGGGGGGGGGGCGGCGCTGAGGGCAGCCGCTGTGGCTTGGGAGGTGCTGTGGGTCCTTCCAGGTGGCTCTGCCCATTCCCAGTGCAATGACTCTGGGCGGGCACTTACCTGGCTATGCCTCAGTCAACTGGGAGCTGACATCAGCCTTAGATCAGCTTTTTACTCCATAATTTATGCTCCACCCACCACTGAGATGCTGCCTCAGTGGTGTGCCCTGGTTTGGACCCCATGGGTGTGTTTGAAACCGACCCCAAAGCTGTCCCAGGGAAAGAACAGGTGAGTGTGGCTCCCTGGTGTCCCCGAGGAGGACTGGCAGGGCTGCAGGGATGGGGTGGAGCCCCGCCCAGCACTGCCCCGCTGCCCACCAGCTCAGGAACAGGCCCCAGCCCCCTTAGGAGGCCAGAGGGTTCCTCCACGCACCATTGCTCTAGCAGCAGGGACGCTGCAGGATGTCCTGGCCAGCAGGGGTCATCTGGGGTCTGCACTCTGAACTCCAGGCCAGGGCGCCTGGGGAGTGAGGGCCAGGGAGGACGTGGCCTGAGGGCCTGTGTCAGCCCATCACCAGCCTCTGCGTCCTAGTTTACAGCCTGGCAGCATGTACTGCCAGGGCAAGGCACGTGTAAACACAGATCGGGGAGGACAGCGGAGCTATCTGGGGCAGGAGACGGATCAGGAAATAGACATGGCTCCCCAGGGACTTCAGCTGCTTCTCCTCCCTCCCGGATGTCAGCTCTGCCCTAATTCCCTCTTGCTGCAGGCTGCCCGGAGCACTGAGCACGAGGCCACAGGGACTCAGTTTCACTGGCTCCGTGTGGGACAGAGCTGCGAAGCAGGGTGGGGACTGGTCCACTGGTCCATTTTAGGTGAAGTCCCCAAATGTGTCAAGCAGGGTGAGTCCCAGGTTAGCATTCAGCATACTTCCCGGCTTCAGGTTTTTCCTGAGAAATGTCGCCTATTTCCTGAATCTCTGCTCAGCCTTCTGAGCCCCCACAAGGCCCCAAGGGTCCCAAAGCCCAGCCAGTCCGGAATGAGCCAGTCCAGAAGACGGTGCCCTGGCCACGGCGGGTGGATGGGACCCCACAGCTCGGCAGTAGCCGGCTTCCTCTCAGGGGGTAGCAATGCGGACGAGAAGCCATTCTGACATTATTTTTGCCGATTTATAGCAACCTAGCAGTCATCAAGGACCTCATAGGCCGCGCTCTGTGCGAAGACGTCACACCTGTTATTTGTGGCCTCACCACAGCCGCGGGCAGGAAGTGGTGTCATTGCCACTGCATGTGAGTGTGTTAGTGCTGTGCCTGGTCCCTGGAGCGCTCGGCTGGCCCAGCGCTGCACAAGTGGGAGGCGTGGAGGCTATATTCTCAGGTCCCATCGCCACAAGGCCCCCGGCAGAGTCCACCAAAGAAAGGAACTCACGTGCAGTTTGCCAGGCTATGTAAAAGGTAAAAGGAGAAGCTATATTCTGCAAGGCACAGCTGTGAGGACGGGCGCAGGTCCCTGCTGGGGGCAATCCCGGCCCTGCTCCTGAGAGCCAGTCACCCCCATGCCACAGGCCAGGAAAGTCCTCGGCAATGATTTCCGGCAATTTCTATAACTTCCTGACATCCTGAAATCTCACGGTGCTTTTCCCTGCCCTTCACCCCAGCAGCCCTGCTAACGCATCTGTAAACACCAAACTCCCTTCGTCAAACCTGCCCTGCTGCAGTGACCACAAACGTTTTGTGTCTGTGACTGAACCCTGGCACAGGACTTGGTTCCAGATTGGTTTTCAGGAAACAGAACCTCAGTGTGAACAAGAGCGTGGGGCTGACGAACTGGCGTGGTTAGATGCAGAGCCAGGAGTGACCCCCAATCCCGGGTGTGCAGGACAGGCCAGTGCCCATGACAGCAGGGCAGTGTGGTTACTCAGACGGCTGCTGGCGTGTGCCTGTGAAGCAGGCCTTGGATACCAGGCAGCTGTGAGGATGGAACATTCCGGTGAAGACGGTGAGTCTGTGGGGTGTGCTGGCTGCTCGGGCTGCACTCGAGAGCTTATAGAAAAGAGAAAGTTAAGTCGGGACTTGACATTCCTGGCCCAGAGCTCATTAGGAGAACCAGAGAACTTCTACGGCTGATTTAAAATGATCTCTCATTGTTTGCAGCTGTATCCAGATACCAAATAAAAGGTTTGCTCCGGAGGGTCCATATTTAGAATGCAAGTCACACCCCTACTTAGTCTAAAGCCCAGAATAAGGCACACGTTTGTTTGATCACCTACTAAGGGCTCCCTCCCGCTGTCCACACCACCTACCGAGAGATGTCACCTCCAAGTCCCTCTGCAGTCACCTGCTGACACCGCCTTCTGCCCAGGAGTTTGCAACTACCGTCTCCAGGAGCCTCTCTAAGCCAGGCGTGGTGTGAAGAGGGTCCTCCCCTCACAGCTGCCCACCTGGCCTGAGGACCACCCCAGGGGCAGCGCCTGGTGAGCCTGGTCGGCAGGTGTGACGGTGGGGCCCAGGAAGTACCAGCCTCGGCCACAAGATGGCAGACACTCCACTAAGAAAAGCCTGAAAGGCAGCGCAATGAGCCCACCAGAGACAGAGCCACAAGCCGTCCTCCTACTCTGCCATTAGGCCTCTGGACAGGTCTGGCTGGGTGGCAGACAACGGCCACCGGGGCCGCAGTTAGCTTGGCGCCCTCCTGCAGGCCTCGGCTGTGGCTGTCTTCTCCAACCACCCAAAAGGCGGGAGGGGAGGACAAAACTGTGTGAAAGAAACTGAGTGTGAAGGGAGACGGGAAAAGGAAAGGTCACATGAGTCTCCTGCTGTCCCTCTGCTGCCTCCTGCAAGGCACTCCCCTGGGGACCTGAGGGGGCCCGGTGGGCGCGTCCCTCAGCCACCTTTCCTTACGTGTTTAGGTCTCGTCTTCACTGCTGTTTAACCCCAGCCCTCCCTTGGGCGGGCCCCTCTGTGCGCTTGCCACAGCTGCGGGGTTAAATGCAGTGTGACCTCTCTCCCTAGGGCCCACAGGCGCAGCGAAGCTCAAACGCCCACCTTAGATGGACTGACCTGCAGACTTTTTACTTTCTAGAAAACAATCCGTTACAAAGAGGAAACGTGAGTGCATGACAGTGGCTCTTAAAGTCTGGGGGCAATCAGGGACTCCTTGAGAATCCAATGGGCAAACACTGTGACACTTCGCCCACGCAAACCCACAACCAAACATTTGCTCACAACGTCAAAGGATTCTAGGACCCCTGGAGTCCAATCACAGCCCCGGACCCAGCACCGGTAGGCAGGGTCACCGAGTCCAAAGTCACCTGCCGCCCGAACCTCACCAGACTCCGGTCTCTGAAAGCGGATGGAGTCTGACCTGGGCAAACCCCATCTCCTTCACCCACCGAAAGAATTGAGCCTTATCTTCCTGTTGGGCTTCTAAGTAATTATTTGTAAAATATACTACACAATGTGCATTTCTTTTTATTTAATAACTCTGTAAACGATTTTAGTGGCATGACATTAGTTTCCCAGAACAGAAATCCAATTTATGAGTCTGAATTGGAAACTGGGGTTTGACCTCTAAGAGGCCAAGCTGAAGCTGCTGCCTGGGAGCCAGCAGGGAGGTTTTAGGGGAAAAGGCCCCTGGGCTGGACACGGGATGGGGATTCTGTTCCTCGCGCTGCCCTCTAGTGGCAGCAGGGGGCTGGTACAGGCACATCGCTCGCAGCTTCCCACCTGCCCCTTTGGAACTGAGAGGCCAGGCCAGCTCCTCCTAGATCCAGTTCCATCGAATCCTCCTCTCCCCCAACACACACACACACACACACACACACACACACACACACACACACACACACACACACACACACACACACACACACACACACACACCCCCACCCACCCCCCCACCCCCCCACCCCACCCCCCCCAGACCCCAGTCGGCAGTTTCCGTCACAGGTAGCTTCTGGCCGACCAGATCGCCAGCAATCAAAACTTCTGGGGAAGGATATAAAATGACGGGCATGGACATTAAATAAAACCACTAGAACAAAAACACCATCTATTCCGAGCTGGGCAGAGGCTGACGCGTTTCTGGTTCAGGACGACACGAACCCAAGCGCCCACCCCTGCCCACAGGAGGGGGACGAGCGCTTGCCTTCAACCCCAGCGAGGACCTTGGCCAGCAGGGGCTCCAGGCTCGGGGACAGTGGCACTGCCCCAGGAGTCCGTCACCGCTGGCACACGCAAGTGGGACAAATGGGAGCAGCACGAACTCCCTCCAACGACAGCACGCGAGGACACGGAGAATGCGCAAAGGGGCAGGGGCCCTGTACCAGGCCTAGTCGGGGCACACTGACCCGTCCCGGCTTTGCCAACTGCCCGGGCGGGAGAGTAGGAAGAGGGGTGGCAGTTAGACCTAATTTGGTCCATTTAAGGCACCTGCTTATGCAAATGATAGCCTCTGTACGAACAGCGTGTTGTTCTTGCACAGTCCTCCCCAGACTTGCGTCAAAGTTAGCAGCTTTCATGATCTATTCCTCCCCACCCCGTGCCCCCCACGCCCTCGAGGTACATCACGGTATCTTCTGGCCGCCAGGGATATTTCTCCTGGCCTGCAGTGCCAAACAACAGAGCTGCAAGCTGAGTTTTGTCTCTGCAGAGAAGGGGAGGAAGGAAAGAGTTCGGTCTGTTCATGCAACCGCTGGGGCCCAAGGTTCTAGTGATGCAAACCCTGTGCCCCCCCCCCACGCACCTGCTGAATCCCACATGCATGTTACAAGGTCGGACACGCTGCCCTTGAAGGCAGGTGTGGCTAACTGTAGCAGTGGTCTCCAAATGCCTCGCCCTGCCTGAAGGCAAGCTGCCCACGTGACTTGCCTTGACCACGTGACTCGCCTTGACCAATGCGCAGCAGGTGAAACTGACACAGGTCATCGCCAGCCAGAAGTCATAAAGCTCCAGCAGGAGCTTCTCTCCTTTCCTCCTTTGCCACAGTGACCAGCAATCTAGCTGATGACAGCTCCATCACCCTAGGTCCTAGTGTGAGGTCAATGACAACCTGGGGCCACAGCCCCCAAATGCAATACTCTGTTTCCTCCATTGTCTCTCCCGGGCTTGGGTGCGGTGCAGAAAGGCTGGGAGCATAGGCACAGTTAGGTGGAAGTCTGTAGCAGCAAGACTGCTCTGCGAGGAAGTTCTTAAATTCTGCAACTTCACTTAATTAATGGTCTCAGCAGTTGGCTATGTGCCAAGGCCATGCCAGGCACGAGGAAAGTAGGGATGGACAGGACAACCCCTGACCTCAAGGAGCACCCAGCGGGGCCCATAAGCAGTTACAACACACGACAATTAAGTGCCCAGCAGGCCCTGTGCTGGGTGCTGGGGGACGCAACCTGAGGCAGGAAAAGTCCTGTGTCCAAGGAGTTCATGGTTTAGGAAGGAGGTCATATGATGATGTCATGGACCGAGAGTGTGAAGCTGTAGCTAAAACGCGACAAAATGGAAGCGACCGAGGTCTTGGGAGTTGGGTAGAACTCCAGGGCGACTCATCCTGCACCCGCTGAGGGCCACACCCCACGACCACATGCCTGGGAGTGACCAGGACCTCCGTCCAGCAGGATGTTGGAATTCTGCGGCAGGAGACAGGACATGTGTGACCATGAACATCCGCCCTGTGGGGCAGAGAGGACGTGTGAGGCGCTGCAGGTGCGAACAGCCCTTTTTGGGCACAGAGGAAGGAAAGGTAAATACAGCTGGGAAGATGCATCCTGGGGGAGGTGGACGTTGAACTTGGAATTTCACAATGGGTGGGCATGAAGACAGGAAGGGCTGGTTCCTGAAACCCAGTGATCAAATGCCTGGAGCAGTGGTGACCTGGAGGATAAACCTTCCAAGTGGGCCAGGGCCAGGGCGCAGGCCCAGCAGATGGCACCCCAGGGCCAACGCGCAGGAAGCAGACGTGGCAGGGGAGGCCTATTTGTGTGTGCCTGTTTAAGGCCACCCAGCTACACATTGTCCTTTCACCACCTGCCATCACAGTGGGACCACAGAGGGGGCACATCACGAGACTGGAGGAGCCGCGTGCACCCAGGCAAGTCGGCAGGTGTCTGAGGCTCACCTGCTGGCCGGCGGTGAGGGCCATAAGGCTGGCCGGGCTCGGGTGGGGCCAGGGGAGTGGGGCTGTTGTTTGTGCTCCCATTGCTTCCTCCTTATCCTTTGCCTCCCATCCTCCCAAATTCCAAGCACCATTTCCTGTGTGCAAGAGGAACAGATCCTTCCTTCCTCTCTACTGCCACCTTGAAAGGTGACACCCTGCCAGGCAGGGCGGGGCCTGAGGAGGGGCTGAGATGCTGACACCTCAAGCCTGAGGGCGAAGCCCAGGGTGTTGCAGCTGAAACTCGCCATGCCACTGCCCCTTTGCTCTGGCCCTGAGGGGCACTCTCCACCCGTAAGCCGGTTTCCATCAGTTACCCGTTCAAGGACTTCCTCTCGGTTTGATCTTTCCTTTGAGATAGGCCGGTTTGGAAAAAGAATTCAAACGGTGTTTCCTGTACAGGATTTCCTTTCCTGGCTTTCAGATTCAGGAGACTCAGATCTCTCTCTTCTCTGTGTAGCTCTCTGAGAGTTCACAATCTGCTTTTTCATATCTGCAATCAATTAACTACAACCTCTGGTTTTGCTATATGCCTAGCATTTGGTACACAAAAAGAAACCACTTTTCACTTTTCAGAGAAAGCCAAGGACACCAGGCTTCACCTTGGGGAATGAAACGTGGATTTCATTAAAAGGAAAGATCCTTCGTTCCAAAAAGGTTGAATAGAAAATAACTTAAAGCAAAATGTCAGATGCTTATGTTTAGAACACTGAATTCAAGGAGGCAGAGGGACTTTTCTGAATACCACCATTCCTCATTTATAGATGAGCCTCAGCCACTCAGAGCTGCCGGAAAGATGGGTCTCAATTTGGACTGTAGACAGAGTGGCCAACCGTCCCGGTTCATCAGAGCTGGGGTATTTCTCAGGATGCAGAACTTTCAGGGCTAAAGCTCCGGCAGACGCCGATGGTTGCTCACCCTAATTGCAGAACAGTTAAAGAAATAGCTGCCTGTCTGTAGGGCTGCTAGCGGAATCTTCCCGAACACGGAGAAAATTAACTTTCAACAGTCACCTCAAAGGCAATTGCAATTTCTTAAAATCCTCTTATGCTGAGTTTAAAAAAAAAAAAGAGACTTAGCAACTTTATTGTTTTTTTATTCACTGATTGAGACAATAAAAGTTGCGCTCATTTCGATATTAAGAAATTAAAACCCCCCTTGAGACTTCCTCTGCCCTGGGGTAGGTCACATCTGTCAGCCGCAAACAGGCGGGGCAGCTTACAAGCAGAAGCTCTCCCTTGGGCTGCAATATGTACAGCCTCACGCAGCGTCGGCTGGGGCTAAGAATTAAACGGCTGGTTCTTTTTTATTATTATCAAAGGAAATTAAAAATAGGACAATAAAATAAAATATGAGCTGCGTGAGAAAACGCACTTCAGATGTGGTTGGCTGTGGGGATTAGCGCCCAACCTCACGTGGCTGGGGCTGTGCAGAGACGATAAAGAAAGAGAGGGAAGCAACTTCTGTCGAGTGTCGTCTACGCCCAGCAACGACGCGGTGTGAGTGCAGGGAGGAAGGCCCACGGGAGGCTGTCTCCGCGGCGCTGTCAGTGTGAGGCCTGGGCGCGGCCGGCGACAAGCGAGCCTGGCGTTCCGGCAGTTTCCGGCAATGGCGTCCCACCTCTAAGCAGGCATGGCTGGGACACTCTGGCGTCTTTGGATCTTCTAATTTCCAATATAATAACAAAGAGAAAAACATGAAAACCTGAGTGCAGATAAGATCGAGGGATCTTATCCAGGCTGTTTAATCTTCTTAGCAGTGAAGTACTGCGGGGATGTTTTTGGAAGGTGGGAGGAAAAGAGGGAGCGAGGGAAGGAAGGCGCAGGGAGGGGGGTGCGGGCGGAGAACCCCAAATAGGCCATAGGATTAAGTTCTTTGCCAGAACATAATGTTCATTTTCTCCAAGGCTCAGAACCGGTGGAAGAACGGAAACTCCCTCAAGAGAAGGGAGCAGGAACACAAGCTAATTATACAACTTAAATTTGCATATAATCGGCATACTTTCCAGTTGAGATGATTAAAACAACCCGAGTTAACTAGAGTTAGGACAATAGCACTATGTACTGAAAGTAGCACTTTGTATCTCCATGTATCAAAAATTCCTTCTGACATCTCCAGGAGTTTCCAAATAGATGATGTTTGTCTAGAGGTCAGTGACCACAGGGGGCTGAGCTCTACCTCTGGTTCCACCAAATCACATGACCTTGAGCATCTGACCTTGAGCTTGGCCTTCTCTTCTGTAAAATGGGGATAAGACATCTACCTCTGAGCACTGTTTCGAGGGACAGATAAAATCATGTATTTGAAGTAATCCATGACATGAATTCACTTTCAGCGTTGGTTATTCTGTGATGCTACGGAATGTCCCCCTGTGTATGGGGGGAGGTGGCAGGGATTATGCCCCCAAAAGGTGGGACCGTCTAGAGCCTGCCTCACTGTAGCCCTATTCCACCCACTCCGTGTTCCGCCGGCACACTCAAATGAACCACTCAGTTTCCACATGGCATCTAGATTTCTGGTACTATGCAGACACGGCCTGACGTTCCAAACTAGAGTGTCAGTGACACCGGCCAAGCGCCCCCACTGCACGTGGGCCCTGGATGTCACAAAACGCACAGCCATGCTTGGGATCGGTGCTGCCATGGGGAAGAACCCACACCCAGGCCTTGGAGGGTAATCTTTCTCCTGCGACCTATTCTGTGAAGAACTGTATCGATAGCTATATATTTAACAGCCCACGTGAAAATCCCGTGAGTCTGGGAGACAAGGAGCAGCGCGCGTGTGCGTGTGTGTGTGTGTGTGACGACACTCAGCCTTCCCTCTGTGCCCGGCTCTAACGTGCATACTGCACACACATTGTCCCACGTGGTCCCTGTCACATCCCCTCCAAGGAAAGCAGTGTCTCGGCCCCTCTGGCAAGGAGAGTGCTCCGCTGAGGAGACAGGAGGCAGGATTGGAGCCCGGGCACTCTGGCTCTGGAACCGGGTTTGCAGCCACTCACGACAGCTGCCTCCTTCACTGAAAAGTGTCCCATGTCCACTGAGGGACAGCAAACCTCACATTTCAGCTTAACTTCATTTGCAAACCCGGATGCTTTTGTTGCACATTCCTCTTTAACTGTCACCATAAAGATGTACAGTAGGAGTGGTCCCAGTTAACGATGCTGAGAACCTTGATTTCTGCACATCTCCCAGAGACACGGTGCTTTCTCTGGGGCGTGTGCTCCCTGCTAGGATGCCAGTTCTCTGTTTGTGACAACACAGTTTTTCTGCTGTGATCCTGATTGCATGATTTACCCTTGAAACAAAATTAGAATTTGATGCAGAAGCTCGTCAGCTTATCGATTTCTTAAAATTGAAAGCCTAGTAAGTTTACATCCATCGTTTCTTCTTTGCAATCCTGTTAATCTTTGCCAGTGTGGCTTGGAGACTGAAGTGATCCTGGACAAGATTCTCAGCATTGAAACCTGATCAGACTTCAGAATGCAACGACCACGGGCGGCAGAAACAGACATTAAAATAAAAATACGATGAGCGAGTAAGAATTTTTTTTCTTTTTTTTTTTTATTTTTTGACTGCAATCATCTGGCAGAGTAAGAATTTTAATAAGAGTATAAACTATCCCCTACTCCAGGCACTGTGTCGTTTAGACCAATGATAACTCCTGCTCCATGTTTCTGTCCCCTGCCATGTCCTGGGATCTAGATCCTTCTCTTCATTTGACTCCCGCCTGCCCCTCCTCTCCCCGCCAGAACTTTAATCACAACACATTCAAACCTGAGGCCGCTCTCCTTCCTTCCCCAGAGCTGGCGACTGCCCTGTTCCCTCTTTTGGCCCACGGCACCACCAGCCTCCGGTCCCCTGAGCGACATCTTTCACTGACATCAACAACTACCCGGTCTCGTGCCCCACAGCGAATCACAGTCGTCAAGCAAATCTCTGACAGTTGGTCCAGAACGTTCCGCAAATCCACCCCCTGCACCCCTCAGAGACATCGAAGGAAGAAGCAGAGAGTGAGGAAGATGTGGCTCATATGTGAGAAAAGACCACCTCTGTGTGTGTGACGGCAGGCTGCCAGGTCACCTAGGCTGAGAGGGTAAAGAAACACGCTCCAAGAGACGACACCAGCCTGCCCAGGGCCGCGCCACCCACTGCCAGCCTCTGACCTGCCCACGCTGGGCACCTCCCCCCCCCCTCCCCCTCCCGTGCCTCGACTACCTGATAGGGTGCCACTCGCCTGCAGGGCCCTGGCCACGTCACTTAACCTCTCTCCACGTGAATTTTCTCGTCTCTACAATGAGAATGACGATATTATCTTGTAGAGGTGTTAGTCGAAAAAGTAAAAAACATTCGACAGACTGTTATTCTCATTGCCAGAATAACACAGGATCAGAGAGGTGCGACACCTTGCCCAAGGTCACGCTGCTAAAGAGTAGCCGTGGCCCCTGGAGACCATGCTCAGCCCGCCAAGCTAGACCCCCTCAGCAACTCCGATGAGAACACGCCTCCCCCCGACCCAGCACAAGCGCGTGAGCCTCCGTCCCTGGCTCACAGGCACAGGGTGGAGTCCGTCACTCCCCAAAGAACCAGCCACAGGGAAAGTCAGTAACAGCTCCCCCTGCTGGGGAGGAGCAGAACAAGGTACTTAGTTCCTGTTGTTTTACTGGATCCTATTCGGCTCCCTAGAAGAGCACCCTGCAGAGAGCCTACCCTAGGAGACGCCCAGTGAGTAGCTCCTCTGTCCCTCCTGTGTGTGTGTGTTGTGCGTGTGTGAGGGTGTGTGTGCATGAGCTTGTGTGTGGGCACATGTGCTCATAAGCTTGTGTGTAAGCACATATGAGCGTGTGTGAGCGTGTGTGTGTGAGTGTGTAAGTGCATGTGTGCATTTTCCTTCAGAGTTCACCTCCACACCCCGTCACCCTGCTCCCATTCACGATTTGCTCCAGCACTTTGGTCAACACCAAGTGGCAACAGTCTACCTTGTACCTTCATTACGGGACCAGGGTCCTTGGCGTCCAAGTTCCCGGGAAGGAGAGTGACAGCTGAGGTGTCGGGGTAAGAAGAGGAAGACACGTAGGGTGTGGAGTACTCATTTTCATTCTCTCTCTCTCTCTCCAAGAATCTGGCACAAGCAGCCCATTCCCTTCCTGCCAGTGATGGAACAGGGGTGACTTGGCGGCCGTCTCATGCCAGATGTCCCCCTCATCTGGCTGCCTTGGCCGGTTAGCTGTTTGTAATGAGCAGCCCAAACACGGGGCGGGGGGCTCCTCAGGGCTGTGGTCGCAGAGCTGGGTGGCCCCTGGCAATGCCCGATGCCTTGGGGGTGGCGGGGCCCTGCTTAGGTGCAGGGTCCCTCGAGGTGAAGGAGACCCCCTTCCCTCCTGGCTCCCTCCTGGCTCCCTCCCAGGAGTGAGGCTGAGCACTGCATCCCCCCTCTGGCACCAGGGCACAGACCTGTCCTGCTGTCTCACAGAGACCAGGCTCCTGATGCATTTTGGATCCTTCCCACGGTGGAGCAGCACCCGTGAGTCTCGTCTGCCACACGCAAGACCACGCTCCGGGAAACAGACAGGAGGGACAAAGGGCAGCCCGGCCCCTGCAACCGGAATGCATGGCTGTGGCCGACTGTGGCCTGGCCTTCGTGGGCTCCGGCGGGGCCAGGCCCAACACCATCCAGGGTGGGGAGCCGTGGGTACGCAGCCGTGCCGTGTGCTGGACGCACCGGCAAGGGACGGAGGGAGAAGGCTGTGCCTGGGAACAAGGACATGCCGGGTTTGCAGTCTGGTGGCCAAATACCAAAGGATGCCAGACCGCGGTGGGTGGCCCAGGGGGTCACGCCTGCCCTTCTGCAAGGAGCCTCTGGCTACACCTGCAGCCCTGGGCAGGTGCCGAGAGAGCGGAGGCGCCAGGCCGGCTGTGGAGCGCACAGGGGTGTGGGCAGGGAGGGCGGCGCAGCCCGCCAGCAAGCCCATTTTGGTCACCATCTGCCACACAGAGCCCAGCACCTGTCAGCAACAGCTGCTGCCGGTAGGTGAGGGAGGGAGCGGCCCCACCCTGACGGCCCTGCAGGACACCAACCGCTCCAGGAAGGCCGCCACCGCCACTGGCCCCTGCCGCCTCCACCTCCACACAGGGGCCAGGGGACGTCGCTCTCCTCGCCTCCCTGGCAGCAGGCCTGGCTGTCATTTGTCACGGGGCTGACACAGAATCCGTGCAGGACTCCCGGCAGGAAGGGAAAGGTTCAGGGCGATCTTATCCAGAGGTATGAGCCCAGAGCCTCCCCTGGGGACAGTCTCTGCCGCGCTGTCTGTGGAGGAAGGAGAGTGACAGCCCAGTCTCCCGGCACTGTCGGGAACGACGGCCTCTCTGAGCGGACCAGGGGCCAGGGTGACAGACTGGAACACGCTGAGAGGGCTGGCGGTGCAGGGCTGGGTCTCTGAAGACTTTTCTGGAGTTTAACTTCATCAACATGAAATGAAAACCCTTAATATTACAATGGCATTTCATGAGCAATCTTTCTAAAGTGAGTTATGCACTTCCCTGCCCACCGTGTGTTTAAGTATGCATTTATCATTTATTACGTGCTCACGAGTTGCAGGTATTTCACTGCTTTGTCTTCTTTACCCCCAGACAGTCCTCTGTGGCAGGTGCAGGTTGAAAGCCTGGGGACTCGGGTGAGCCTCGCAGGGACACATGGCGGCACCTGCAGAGCCAAGACTCGGGTCCCCCCTGTCTGCCTTGGTCCAGGCCTGGCCCCACAGCACGGCTGCTGCTAATCCCACCTGTGTCCCCCACGGCTTCAACGTTGTGAGGCCTTAACAAAGGCCCAGTTGTGCAAAGCACCCATGTGCCAGGACTCTGCATGCTGCAGACAGGTGCCGGAGGCTCTTCTGGAATGTCTGCCCCAGAGAGCCACCTACCAGCCTTGCTCTTGAGTGTCAGAGCCCAGCTGGAAGCCCACTGCCCCCAGCGAGCACTCCCAGAGCCTCTGCCCCCGGAAGTCCTCCCTGTCCTGGATCTCCTATCCCAGGGGGCTGAGTCACTCCGGCACACACAGGGCCCTTCCACTGGCCGGAGGACTCTGAGCCGGGACCCCACCACCCCTGCCCCTGCACCAGGAGCTGTCGAGCTGCGCGAGGCACGATGGGACCTTTTCTTGTCGGCGGGATCGACTCCATTTTCTCCTGAAACGTCACATAGTGAGGCACTTTGCTTCTGGAATCTTCTCGCCTGCTTTCCCTCTCTGCTGGCTGGTGTTTCTTTTGTCTCGGGTGCCAAGTTCCAGGAGCTTCTCTGGTGCCTTCAGAGGGCCTCCCCAAGCCAGCCCCGGACCTTTTAATCTCTGGCTTCTCATTTACAGGGGCTGGTAGACAAGGATCTCAAACTTCCTGCATACCAGGGCCTGAAACCAGAGCCTCGATAGGAGCCGAGCACACTGGCTTCCGTGCCTGGACGTGACAACTCGTCTTCTGGTTCCTGGAAGCTGTCTGTTCTTCCGGTTTCCAGATACTTGATGACACTCTGCTACTGAGGGCTGCACGCTTTGGCCCTGGGTTCAGTGGCCAAAGACTCAGTAGGTGTGTTCTCTGCACTTCTCAGAAAGAAACTCCTCCAAATAGCAGAAGGGACCAGGTTCATCACCAATGCCGGGGCCATTCAGTGCAGGGAAAACACAATTGTGTGTTTAAAGCTCAAGTCTGGAAAATTCCCTACTGATTCCACATTGCAAAATGAAGAAACTACAAATACCAGGCAAAAGTTATCACTCTCCTACCCTTTCAAGAATAGCTTGGCCGTATGCAACCACACAGTTTTTGAAAAGGGCATTTCCCGACACAAATATGACCAGGCCTATGTGCAAGGACAGTGGGACGGTGTTTCTTTCCACTGAGACACTCCTTCCCTTTCTCTCTGACCCTCACCTCCTAGCTAGTAGCCATCCTCGGATGTGAATGCTACGGGCTGCCCAGGCTCCCAGCTGCCTCCAGGGAGCACCCTGGGCTGGGGACGTGGTGGGGTGCCGGACGCTCGCTCCTTTGGAAGCACAATGCACAAGCTGCAGCCTGGGGTGCCCCTCGGAGGGGGCAAAGACGTAGCCCGGGGGCTGCTGGTGGCTGAGGAGAAGGGACTACAGCGAGGGCTGCCATCAGTAGAGTGGCCTGCAGGGTTCTGTTCCCCCGCTCAGCCAGGAGCTGCAATGGCAGGTCGGGGTCCCTCAGAGCAAGGTTCAGCCCACTAGCACTCCTCCCAGTTTGGGGACAACACCTCTCAGCAGAATTCTCAGGGAAGGGAGGGGACGACCCCACAGCACAGCCTGCGTGTCAGGAACCGCCCCCTCTGCCATGTCCAAGGTGGAAATGTGCTCTGGATGGGAGACCCCAGGGAATCGGAGCAAAGCACCCTGCAAGTGCCGGGTCTGCCGTGCCTTCCTTTTTATAGATTTATTTTTTTATTATGGTAAAATCTACAGAACATAATGCTTATCATTCTAAGCATTTTTAAGTGTACGGTTAGATGCATTAAGTATATTCACAGTGTCACGCAACCATCACCACTATCCGTTGCCAAACTTTTCCATCATCACAACCAGAAACTCTATAACTCCTATTAAACACTAACTCCCTCCTTCCGCAGCCTCTGGGAACCTCTTTTCCACTTTCTGTCTCCATTGATTTGACTACTCTAGGTACCTCGTATGAGTGGCATCATATAGTATTTGCCCTTTTGTGACTGGCTTATTTCATTTAGCATCATGTACATCTTCAAGGTTCATCCACCTGTAGCATGTGCCAGAATGTCATTCCTTTTCCAGGCTCAATAATATTCCACTGTGTGTACAGACCACACTTCGTTTATCCATTCAGCTGTCGATGGACACTTGGGGTCACTTCTACCTTTAGGCTACTGTGAATAATGCTGCTATGAACATAGGTATACAAGTGTCTGTTTGAGTCCCTGCTTTCAATTATTTAGGGTCCCTACCTAGGAGTGGGCCTGCTTGTAGGATATAGCAATTCTATGTTTAACTTCTTGAGGAACTGCCCTAATGTTTCCCACAGTCGTTGTAGCATTTTACACCCCCGCCAGCAACACACAAAGGTTCTAATTTCTCCACATCCTCACCAAAACTTACCATTCTCTGTTTTGTTTTGTTTTGGTAATAGCCATCCTAATGGGTCTGAAGTGGTATTTCATTCTGGTTTTGATTTGCATTTCCCTAATGATGAGTGGTGCTAAGAATCTTCTCATATGCCACATTGACCACTTGTAGATCTTCTTTGGAGAAATGTGTATTCAAGTCCTTTGCCTGTTTTTGATGTGGGTTCCTTTTCCTGAGTTGTTGAGTTGTAGGAGGTTTTTTAAAAGTATACTCTGGACATTAATTCCTTATCAGACATACATTTTGCTAATATTTTCTCCCATTCTGTGGGTTGTCTTTTTATACCTTTGATAGTGTCCTTTGATGTTGCCTTTTGGTATCATATCTAAGACACCATTGCCAATGTAGATTTGCATTAAATCCATTGCAAACCCAATGAAGGTTTTCATCTATGTTTTCTTCTAAGAAGTTTATAGTTTTAGCTGTTCTGTTTAGGGCTTTGATCCACTGGGAGTTAACTGGTGCGTATGGTGTGAGGTAAGGGCCCAGCTCCATCCTTAGGCAGTGACGCTCACTCACAAAGCTGGCAGTCCGGTTGTCCCAGCACCATCTGTGGAAAACACTGCTCCTTCCCCATTGCATGGTCTTGGCACCCTTGTCGAAAATCAATTGACATGGATGTGAGGGCCCCCCTTCCTGTTTAACACGGCCCCGTACCTTCTCCTCCTGCCACGGCCTGGCAGTGGGACTCCCCTGAAAGGCTGGTGGCCCTGGGCCTGCCTTTCCCGATGGGATTCTCATTGTCTCCAGGCAGCAGCCCCCAAAAGCAGGTCCGCCATTCCAGGTCGGCACGGATCAACGCGTCTTTATCTCTCTCACGCACGTGTTCCCACCCCTGCTTTCCTCTCATCAGTCGCACAGAGGGGTTGGGGGACTCGATAGTCTCAGCTGCAGCCCTCATTCACTCACCCCACCCCCGCACACAGCCTGGACAGGTCATCGGCTGTGAAGTCCCCCTGACTTTCTCTCCCATTTATATCTTAATCTGTCTCCTCCCCTGCCCCTCTCTACCATAGGCCAGGCTGTCTCGTCATTTCTCACCACTGCCCACCCCCCGCCTCTGTGCCCAGCCCCATGCATAGCAGCCCAGCCCCCGCAGCTCCTGCAGAGTGACCAGGTGACACGCAAACTCACGCTGTCTCTGCTGCTTGGAGCTCTTCAGAGATGCCCCTTCTCCAGGAATGCGGCTGATCACCCCACCCCTACCCTAATACGCACACACCCTTCCCCCCACCCAACACACCCACACAGCTCTAGAGACGCTGCAATGGCTGCGGGTGTCTCCCACGGTTATTCTAATCCTCGTCAGGAAAGGCCTCACTCCCAAGCTCTGCCTTATTCTCCTAAAGCAGCTCAAATGTCACCTCCTCTGTGACAAGTTCTGTATTGTCCCCAAGATCTTCCATCTGAAGCAGAGCCCGTTGTTCCTCCATGTGCATCCTTGCGGGTTACTAGTGACAACAGCAGCCACAATCAATACTACCGTCACCATCACAACTGTGTCCACCACCGCGTGTTGCCTGCCCCCTCTTATGCTCTCATGCTATGGGTGATGATTCTAGAACACCCATCACAGCAGACCGCACTCATCTCCTCTTTTGTCCACATCTCCCCGCTATTCAGTGAGGGACTTGAGGACAGGGACTGTCCCCTATTCACCTTCGCAGCCCCGGCACACTGCCTGGCACGCAGCAAGTGCGGATAAATATTTGCTAAATAAAGGAATGGATGACTTCGAGCTCTGACTTGAAAGTTTTGCAGCCCTCGGAAAATTCCACAGTGCAGGCAGCTGCCCCTGTCCTCTGTGCAAATAGGCAGTTTATCAAGCCGAAGGCTGGCAGCAGATTTGCTGAGCTGAGCTCAGCGCCCGGGCTTTCTCCCAGAGCCCTCCCGCCCCTCGCGTGGGAGCCGCATCTGCCTCTCTCAATGGGGGCTTCTGCCAGGGATTCGCGGAGAGGGGCGTGGCGCGGCCTTGCCACGTCCAGTGCTATTCTAAAAGCGAATGCAGAAGCAACGGTGGTATTTTTTGCCCTTAAGAACATGACAACTCCTTTGGCATAATAAGGTTAAAAAATGAAACCAAAAAACTTTGTACTGTTTTTCCTTCCAGCTTAATTGGGGGTAAAATCCCCAGTCTCCCAAGTTCCAGCTGGCAGACCTCTGGATTCTCAGCTTCCAAAGGGAAGGGGAGCAGAAAGATCAGGCCGTAGCAGCTGAGAACTTATTTTTGGCTGAGCAGCTGTTGGAGGGATTGCTGGCAGCAGGCAGCGTCTCCCCAGCATGGAGCGCGGGGGCGCCTGCCGCCGTCTGAGCGCAGCACCGCGATGTCCGGGTCCGGGCTCCGCCGTCGTGCCGCCGTGGACCAGCCTGGCCGTCTCAGGGCAAAGGCCATGCCAATGGGCAGGGGCTGCTCAGACTACCACAATGGAGGTGGCCAAAGAACTTCATTGCCGGCTTCAAGAAAGTCTCTGTTGGCAAAGGACAGAAGAGCTGCTGCGTCTTGCGCTAGAGCAGAGACTGGGACCGGCCAGGGGACGTGCACAGAGGCAGAACGTTCTCCACACGAGAGGTCTCTGACGACAGCTGGCTGGCCCCAGAACTGTTCAAGGGGTCCCCGGACAGCATGGAAAGAACTTAGCTCCTTAGAGCTGGATAGGCCCCTGCATGCCAGCTAGGAATCCATGAATGTTGTCACTAAGGACAGCCACCTGGATAGTGGAGACCAAAATTTTAACAGACTCCAGGGTGCTTTTATGCACTAAAATATAAATTTGTCAGTTTGCTCTGATTAAAGCTGCAGAGTAATCACCCATCTTCTTTACCTGCATTATGACGTTACAGCCCAAGCTCAAGGCTTTTCACCTTAACAGGAGAGCGAGTAGGGCCTCCACCCCTCGTGCCCTGCAACAAGCTATTATAATGGGTTTGCTTCTTTCCTTTTATTTTTTTTTCCTTTTTTTCAGTTTTTTAGTAATTTTAGAAGGGCAGGAATAAAAAATCCCAAAGACTATGAGTAAAGCAGAACATTCTTCAAAGAAACTCTTACTCCGGATAGTCAACACTCCAAAAGCATCTTCACGTTCAATGTGGAATATTTTTAAATGGAAACTGAAAGCAAGAGAACAGGAATTGGGTAGAAAACAAGGTATTTTCCATAAGCAGAGAGCCTTCCAATGCAAACCCAGAGATCACCTGCCGTGTGCCAGGCCCTCCGTTAGCTACCAGCACTGACAAAGACACGTGAAAGATGTGGCCTCTGTCTGCAGGAACCTCTGAGAAGCACCCTGAAGACTGGGCCAGCGAATGCTCCCAGGAAGGAGCTCAGGCTCTGCCAGTGCCCTAGAGCTCTGCCCACACTGGGCCCTGCAGACTTCTTCCTCCACCAGGGCCCTCCCCAGCCCCATGGACTCTCAGCAGGTCAACAGTTTTGTCCTCTTGCTGCTTTTATTTCAAACGAGCTCAATGAAAGCAACATTTCCTGAGCTCCCACAAAGTACCAGGGTCGATATCAGAGTCTTAGAAGAGTAGGATTCAAGGAGGAGGAGCTTCTAACTATCTGCATACTGGCTTGTTTGTACCTCCGCTTTATTCCACAAGCATCAGAGGTGGCTTACGAAAATACAACAGGACCAGAGGAAATACACATTTCGGGAGAAATATGCATTTGGGAGACAAAGGTGGAACAAACACCTGCAGGTCACGCACGGAGTCCTACATAGTCATTAGAACAGAGGCACACATTGGACTGCGTGGGTGAAGAGGACACAGTTTCCAAGCTGTCGGGAAATGGAAAATCGTCCTTATCCAGGGCTGTGCGAGAGCGTGGAGCCTGGTCCACGGCGGTGCTCTGTGTGGCCACTGTCTGGACGTTCTAACTGACAGCACTGGCACCCGAGAGGCCAGGTCTTGGAGCACAAGGGTCAAACCGAATCATTTCGGCTGGAAGGCTCAGGGACGGCTCAAGAGGTCTCATCTAAGTTGGGGATGCTGCCAAGAGTCGCCAAGCCACTGATCACTGCCACCATCTCCATGTGGGGCCATGCCCCAGACCCTCAGCTCCGCTTGGCTTGGACAATTTCATTCATTTAACGACCTTGAGGTTCCACATGAGGGCATGGTTTTGCGAGAGGAAAACCAGAAACAGAAGAGAAGGTAGTGGATGCACTTCTAAGGGCAGTAAAGAGACAAGATCATACGACGGTTGAAAATGTGTCATCCTTCTAGAAAGTTCTAATCTGGAAACTGTCTTCAACCCACACCAGGAGTTCCTTTACACTTTAAGGAAACTACCTGCGATCATTCCCAAGGGGTTGACGCCAGGACGCACTCACTTTCAGGCGTCGCAGTACGAGTTCTCGGCGCATCATCTTCAAAAATCCGTTTTCAGTCTCATTTGCGCTGCAGCATTTCCCTGGTGTTCTTCCCAATAGTATTTCCATCTAACATACAGCCTCTTCTCACTCTGAAGTTCCAACTATAGGAAAATGAGATGTTATTGAAATGTTATGTCTTCCTTCAAGGCTCCTGCCACTCAACGTGTAAATAAAAAGGGAACAGGGAGGAGAGCGGAGAAGGGTCGCAGGTGCTGAGCGCAGGGGTGGCTCCCTCGGGGCGTGTATCCAGGACAGGGGCCATGGGCGACAGCAGAGCAGGGAAAATGGCCTCAGTAAGCACAACAAAGAAGGTGGGGACAGGCTTCCCAGGTGGCAGGCACTAGCCTGCTCTCGTTGCCACTAAGACGGGGAGTGAGCTGCCTTGGAGCTGGGGGTTCCGACAGAAACGTTGCCACACCAGTGAGGGGGAGACATCGCCCACATGAGCCCGACCCCACTTGGAAGGTTGTGCAAGGACTGTCACAAGCCAGGATCTTTGCAAAATGCCACTTCCGACTGCAGCCTCTGTACAGAGGAGCTGTGTGCTTGGAGCACCACTTTATACTTTAACCGAAGACACGCGCCTCTGACACCCAGGATGGGACGTCTACAGCCTCAAGGACCGCAGCATTTTTCAGGGTTACAGGACAAAAAGAAGCTGAAAAACACGCTCGGAAGCAGGCAGATGCATGGCCCCTGGACCTCAGGGAGGCTTTCCGGTCGTCTAGTACTCAACAGCACCTTCTGGAGCTGGGAGGTCCCAGGGTCGGTGAAACACAGATGTTCTCAACATGTCAGTATGAGGAGCCGCGGCAACAAAGCCCTTCTCGCTCCCGGCTGCGATGGCTCGTTCACGACGCTGCCAGGACGTCTGCAAGGGCCTCCAAACCGGCCTCAAACTCCGGCGCCTGCTTCCTCGGCTCCGCTTGCCTGGCCCCTACCAGAACGACCTTTCTGAGATACATCCCTGGCCCGTCCATTCCCCTGCTCAAGAATATACTAAATGTGTCTTCCAGACTGTGGCCTCAGCCAGACTTTGCAGCCTCAACCCCCAGCCCCCACCCCTTCCTGCACATACCCGTGGTTCCGTCCCGGGGAACATGGTGGGGCCCAGACCACACATTGAGGTTCTCTCTTCTCCCCGGAATGCACCGCCTCTCCCTTACCCACCGCCACCCCGTGCAAACACGTGTGCACACGCACATGCTTCCACTGCTTGCTAAAAACCCTACTCGTCTTTCAAGGCGCACTCTTACATAGGACCATCCTCCCGAAAGCCTTCCCTGCCCTGCGCCCCCAGTTCCTGTCTGCGAGTTCCTAAGCCTCCCGAACTCATCCTTGTGGCTGCGCCCACACGTTGTTCCAGGTGCCCGAGCGCCACGTGTGTGCTGGCTTCTGCCACTTGACTGTGAGTTCACCAGAGGGCAGAGACTGAATTGAAGTCATTTTATGGGTCCCTGGCCCCCCGCCCTCCCCCCCCCCGCACACGCCCCAACGCCTGAGGCAGCGTGCTAAGTGTGGCAGAGACTCAGTCCACGTGTGGATTTAATTGAATTAAAACTATAATTGTAGGTCTCTGATTTGCAATCAATAAGTATGGACGACATTGAAAGGAATCTGGATCCCGTTCAGACAGACAGCCTCCTCCTACTTGTGTCTCCCGGCGTCTCGCTCGCCAGCATTTAGAAAGTGCAAGTGTAGAGAGGACTGGCCAGCTGTGGAGCTGCTCTCTCGGCAGCGCTGTGACCACAGGTGAGGTCGGTAGGTAAGTGCTGCAGCCTTTCTGAGCCTCAGGGTCCCCATTCCCCACCTGTGGAAGCGATGTGAGGATTCTGTCCATCCAACAGAGCTGCTCATGGAATCAAATGAGATGACATATAGAAAAGGGCTTTATGAACTAAAAATGTGCTTGTCAAATGAGGAAACTTATGCAACCGTTTTGTAAACCCCACCGTGATAAGCAGACATCCGTTGTTAATAGCATGTTAACCCCCTTTGCTGGGCTGTGTAGAGGAAAGATGGGATGGAAGGGTGGGAGTTCTATTCCTGGCTTGACACCTCTGTGTTGGTAAAGGGTCAGGCCCTTGGGGACAGCTCCTTTGAAAACACACACTATGATCTTTGGGGACCACGGGGCTCTGGACCACAGATGCATAGTGTTAACTTTGGTCTCTCTACAACCAAAACACTGAGTAGCCCCTTTCGGTTTTGGAAAGCTCAATGAGAAAGACTCATTGTAACAAGAAAGGTGAAGAGGCTGATAAAATATTTAAATGTTATAATAAATATACAAGGCGCAGATGCCATCTAGCTCACACTCCTGTCAGCTCCCTGGAGACCCAGCGCTAACACTGGTCATGCTGTCTTAGGGTCTCTCCCGTCTGCCGCCTGCTTAGACGCAGATCGCAGGAGGCTCACATGCTACCCGCGGCCTGCGGGGGGCTGGCCATGTGGCCACCCACACGTCCTGCTGCCTACCGACCACATGACCACACCCACCCTCGTGCCAGCCTGTCCGTTTGCGTGCACGGGGCCTGCGTGGTGACCGTGTAGGTGTGCACACGCAGCGCACAGACACTAATCACGAAACCATCTCAACTCAATCCGATGCCCGCTCACCTGTTAGACTAGACCAGGCGTCCTCAAACTATGGCCCGCGGGCCACATGTGGGTGTTTTGCCCGTTTGTTTTTTTACTTCAAAATAAGATATGTGCAGTGTGCATAGGAATTTGTTCAGAGTTTTTTAAAACTATAGTCTGGCACTCCAATGATTTGAGGGACAGCGAACTGGCACCCTGTTTAAAAAGTTTGAGGACCCCTGGCCTAGACGATACCCACGCACGTGCCGACCACACAATGACGGGAACAAGCTGCCCGTGCGCAGGTCATAAACCCTACAGGACATCCGCATGCCAGCCAGTCCTAACTATTCACAATGCCCACGCTGTCAGCAAATCCACACGGCGCTTCCAGGCTAGCCGCAGACCTGCTTAGTCTGTGTTTGCACGGCAGCCAAGGAGCTGTCCAGCTCCAGGACCGAGGCACTCACCGGTCACCGTGCTGTGTTCAGACAGTGCCCGGCCACCCCCTGTGTCTGTGCTGACAGGCACATGGTCATTGTGCCAGTGACCTTCGAGAAGGCATCTTTCTGCCTAGAACACAACCCTGTTTTCACGAAAAGCCAAGAAACCCCTCTCAGCTCTACAGCGGGATTTGCTGAAAACTGCATTATGGAAAAATTCGATGGCAGAATAATGCAGTGAAATGTGCCCGGCCAGTGGGAAGGACACGAAGGCCGCATGCCGCACTCAGGCTGCAAGCGGAGGGGGGCCTTGCCTCCTCTTCTCACACTGTGCAGGGACGCTGGGGCTCGGCTTTCCATGCTCCCCATGTGCTCTCCAGGCTCGAGGAGTGGCCCGGGCAGCCGAGGGGGCTCAGCTCTCCCTGCGTAAGTCGGGGCCTGGCGGAAGACCGTTTCCGTGTGGGACTGGTCCTTTGAGGGTCAGCTCATTTGACCCTCCTAATATCACAGATAAAAAAACGGAGGGCCGAGGGGCTCAGTGGTGGCTGCGGGCCACGCCGCTGATTGAAGGATGAAGCACATGCACAATGACATACTCAGCCGCCAGATTAATTTTTAATTACAGAGAACGCTTGGCTACTGGGCGCATTTCCCGACAACAAAAAGAGCATCGGGGGCCAGATCCCGAGAGAGCGGGAGGAGAAGACGAGGACAGAAGTGCAGCTCAGGACCGAGAGCAGCTGGGGGTGGGGACAAGTGTTGACACCGACCAGCCATAGCCCTGCTCTGGCTGGCCGCTTCCTGGGCTGCACACGGAGGGAACAGCCTCTATGGTCCCTTCTCTCCTCGCGGCCAGGCTGACTCAGAGGCTCGAGTGGCGTTGCTCCATCTTCAGGAAGCCCTGGCATTCAGGCTGCTGGTGTTTAAGAGAGAAGGAGACAGATGTCCGTCCCTTGACACTCGATGCCCCTCCCCTGGTCTCGTGGGTCTGGGATCAATGCTTAGCACCACACAGACAGCTCGACCCTCCCCTAAGAAGCCAGCGGGGAGGCCGTGCTCCACCAAACCTCCCTGCCTCCTTTCCGGAGTGCTCTGTGATCAGGCCTGAGTTCTTCCCAACCTCAGAGTCCGAAAACTAAGCCTAAAATACCAACTTTTGGAAATAGAGAGAGAACTGTTCCAGACACTTCCATGGGTCAGGAAATGCTTACTGCTTGAAGAGCACTGTGGCGAAATGTCCCTAGGAAGTGACACGCAGTGTTTTAAAGGCAGTGCTGTCTGCTCACTCATGATCCCATCTCCTCTCTTCGCGTGGGCAAATGCAACCCTGAACACACAAGGACAGGAGTTACTCTTCTGGGACTCAGGCTGGGAATGGGGGAGGCGCGGCTGCCAGGCATGGTTGTGGGGAAGTGCTAACTTCTAACCCGGGTTCCACTTTGGGTCAGACGGCCACTGTGTGACCCCGGGAACTCACTCAGCATCCTCACTCATGTCGACTCATGGATGGTTTATGCGATCTCTGGCAAATCCCCTTGGACCCACTAATTTGATTTATTAGTAGTAAGATGCCCACAGTTATTAATACAAGATGAACAGTATTTCCATACAGCTTTAATTGGAGATATGATTTGGGTTCAATCACCGAGAAAGCCACAGATACCTACAATAGTCCACTAGGTCCCAGGCAGGACACAAGATACTTCAGACACATGGTGGCACCCCCCTGCAGGGCCAGTCTGAAGAGTTCTGCCTGTCTGCAGGCGAAAGGCTGAGACTTGAGTTGCCATGAGCAGCGAGTGTGCCCAGTGCTGTCCAGACCTTGGGTCCAGGCTGTCTGTAGCTGACCCCTTCCTAACCGGGCGCAGTGGGGTGTGTCACAGATGACTTAAGGTTTAAGGGGAAAATACAAAAGTCAATGCAAAATGAGGTTAAATATTTTCATTAAAAAATTATACTTCCTACGGAGTCAGAATATGGACAAGTAAGCTTGAGAAACATGCCCCTCTTTTTGCTGTTTAAAGCATCAGAACATGAGCTACATTTGAGAATGAGCAGAATTCACCTTCAAAAACTCAGAGCACAATAACCATGTGCTGTTTTTAAGATGCAATCTTAACATCCTCAATGTCTTTATCTTTAATAACAGAGTCAGCGCAAGTCCCCACCTCTCAGAAGGGTCGAATGAGGTAACATATACAAAAACGGTATGACAACTGGGTTTGCTAGCACACGCAAAGTCTCGTTTTATCGCCGTAATTATTACTGCGCCTTGGTAAGCCTCCAAAATGTTGCCCGAGTCGTCATGTGACAGTGGCAGCTGTATGAGGATGTGCTTTCACTGGAAGTTCTCTTTGTGCCTCCCATCACGCGTCAGCGCTCACAGGAGGCCCCGGTGCGCCATGGGGCGCGGGAAGAGGGACAGGAGCCAGGTGCAAGACCCAGAGGCAAGTGCCAGCAGGCCTCACAGAGGAGCCTGATCAGGGCTGACAGGTGACCACACGAGTCCAGTGTGGTCATCTGTGTTCGACACGCCTATTAACCAGATAACGGCCGGGCCACCCACTCTGGGCTTGGAAACACATGACCACACGAGGATCCCTCCTCTCAGGGCTGCCCACTCCCCACGGAGGCCCCATCCACTCACAGCAGACCCTGTGCTGGCCTGAACACACGGGCACAGAGCAGTCCCCAAGGCGGACAGACTGTAGCACAGCCAGCCTGGGGCAACAGTGATACAGGAGAGGAAGAGATCGGCTCTAACCGGGGGATGCAGTGGAGGTGGCCACTGGGCTGGACCAGAAGAAGGAAAGACAATAGGACTGAAGCAGGGAAAGGCACGGTGAGTCCCAACCAGAACATTGACCCGCCCGGCCTGAGCTCACTCCGTACAGTGTGTGGGCTGCTCTGTGAATGACCTCGCATTTCAGGCAACAGTGTTTGATTATGTGCAATGGGACCACTGAAGTCTTCTATAAAAAGATTTCTGGCTCTAGTCTCCCAGACAACCTACAGAATGGGAGAAAATATTTGCAAGCTATACATCTGATAAATGACTAATAATGAGAATCTACAAAGAACTCGAGCAAATCAGCAAGAAAAAATCAAACAACCTCATTAAAAATTGGACAAAACACATGAACAGAAGCTTCTCAAAAAAAGACAGACAAATGGCCAAAAATATATGAAAAAATGCTCCATGTCACTAATCATCAGGGAAATGCAAATCAAAACCACAATGAGAGATCACCTTACCCCAGTCAGAATGGATTTTATTAAAAAGACAAAAAACGACAGATGCTGGCGTGGATGCAGAAATAAAGGAATGCTCATGTGGTGTTGGTGAGACTGCAAACTAGTACCACCTCTATGGAAAACAGTATGGTGATTTCTCAAAGAACTAAAAGCCGACCTCCCATTTAATCCAGCAATCCTACTACTGGGTATTTACCCAAAGGAAAAGGAGTCATTTTATCAAAAAGACGCCTGTACTCAAATGTTTATTGCAGCACAATTCACAATTTTAAAGATGTGGAATCAACCCAAATGCCCATCAATTCATGAGCGGACTAACAAAATGTGGTATATGTATACCGTGGAGTACTACTCAGCCATGAAGAAGGATGTCTTAATGCCTTTTGCAACAATCTGGGTGGAACTGGAGACCATTATCCCAAGTGAAATATCCAAAAAATGGGAAAAAAAAAAAAAAACACCACATATACTTGCTATTAAATTGGAACTAACTGATGAGCACTTGTGTGCACAGAGGGAAGTAAAACTCAATGAAAAGCAAGCAGGGGTGAGGGGGAGGAGGGGATGGGCGAAAAATCTACCTAATGGGTACAATGAACACTATCTGGGTGACAGGCATGCTTATAACCCTGACTCAAGCATTATAAAAGCAATCCATGTAACCAAAAGATTTGTACCCTTATAACACTTTGAAATAAAAAAAAGAAGAAAACAAATCACCCTACTAAACTTAAGACCATCTTCCTAAACTACATTATTATTGTAGTTCCAATATAACTGAGAAGCAGTTCTAATCTTTGGGAAAAGTTGAATTAAAATTTAAACAAACGAACAAACAAGACTTTTGGGAAAAAAAACAAAAAAGAGTGCAGGGCCAGGGTATAAAGGAAGTGAACCAGCTGAGCCTGGACTGGGGACAGGGTGGCAGGGTCCCCTGTGGCCACCCAGGGCAAGAAAAGAAACGTTAGGAAGGAAAGAAATTCTATCAGTGGTTCTTATAACCACCCCCACCCCAGGTTTTAAAAAGAATAATTTCATCACTGAAGTAGTAATGAGAAAGTTGCAATTGGACGGGAGAACACAAACCGGACAGATTAATTTCACAGGGTGTTCAGAGTCTAACAGGTGCTTAAAAGAAAACACCACAGAGGGAGCTGGCGCTTGTGTTTAACCCTCGTGCTGTAATTGTACTGTCTTTACTGCCTCTCACTGCCCCTCAGAAATAATCCACGATATTCCTGGTAGAAGTGTATCACTGCTCAATTCAGGAGACTATTCCAGTGGTTCTCAAGCCCTGGCTAAACGTTTCAAAACACGGAGAAACTTTAAAAAACACCAGTGCTAGGGACCTTTTCCTCTGAGACACACTCATGGGACTGTCTACACCAGAGCTGGGTGTGGATTGTGTTAAGCAGCACAGATGGGTCTATACACTGCCAGCGCCGGAACCAGCGCCTACCTCGGTGGTTCCCGACTGGAGACAAGCTCCCCCTACCGGCCATTTGGCCATTTGGTCATGTCTGGCGGACATTTTTGGTTGTCCCAACTGGGGTGGTAGGGAAGGTATAAGCTGCTGGCATCCAGTGGGCCAGGCCAGGGACGCCAGTAAACACCTTACGATGCACAGAACACCCCACCCCCAACAAATACTTATCTGGCCCCAAATGTCAAATGCTTTTGAGAACTCTGCTCTCATTAAATATGATATTGGCTTCACTTAAGAAGAAAAACGGGCTGTATTTATTGTGTGTGTTATTTGGAGTTTGATGTCACGGAATCTGAATGCTGGGCAAGTTCTTTTAGCCTTTGGAAGGCTCGGATTTCTCATCAGAAAAGTGGGAGATGTAATGTCGTCTCCGGTCATGCAGGACTTTTTGAAGCGAATGTGGGGGACAGCAATATGCCACTCTGAAATATGCCTCTTTGGCATAAGGATTATTTTGAGCCAATTATTTTGAGAAACTGCAGACACAGGAGAAGCTCTGAAAACACAGAAGTTACCCTTGTCAACCTAAGTAACAAACACAGAGAGGCTCCCTAAAAGAAGATGATGTTTATTTGGGAATAGAACATCATGATGGGAATGTACGTGCCACAGCAAACTATGTGTGTATTCAGGGAGGTCAAGGAAGAAAAGGTGTTTGAAGGAGAAAATGAGGAGGGTTACATAATTGTTTAGAAATAATTATCCTTGGATATGCACGAGGGTGGAAAAAAAAAAAAACAAACCTTTTTATCCAAGGAATGTGAGCCCTTTTAAATCACCAGGCCCAGAGAGGCATTTAAAATGTAGTGGCAGTCAAGTCTCACTCCCCCTGGAGCTAAATAATTACCTCCGGTGGTCACTTGCTGTGCGGGCTCCAGACTAGCTGAGGGCCAAGCAGCCACTAGATGCCACAGAGCCTATAGTTCCACAAGTATAGCCAACCCCAACCAATGGTGTTTCTGTAAACCAATGAGAATTCCATATGAACAGCTTTTGTAATCGTCCCTCTGGAGCCCTCCCGAAGGCAACCTGGAAGCACATCCCGTCCCAGGCTGCAGTCCTACAAGTTGGCCCGAATAAACTCCCCGTGTTAATTCTGCTGCAGCTTCTTCCTTTCAGGGTGACAGCTACTAAAATCAATAACAAGGGTGATGCCCCAATCTGAGTTGGACAGGCAGTTGCTACACAGATAATTTTTGGTTTGGGGGATTTTTTTGAGAGTGTTGCTCTGTTGCTCAGGCTTGAGTGCAGTGGCATCAACATAGCTCACTGCAACCTCAAACTCCAGGAGTCAAGTGATCCTCCTGCCTCAGCCTCCCCCTGAGTATCTGGGACCACAGGTGCACACCACCATGCCCAGCTAATTTTTCTATTTTTTGTAGGGACAGGGTCTTACCTTGTTGGGCAAGCTGATCTCAAACTCATGGCCTCAAGCGATTCTCCCACCTCACTCTTCCAAAGTACTAAGATTACAGGTGTGAGCCACCGCACAGGGCTAGGACAGATGTTCTTGCAGAAGTAGTTTTTGCGTGAGGTTGCAATGCGCTTTGTGCAAGGTTGTGGTTTTTGTTCCAGCCTTTTTGCTATCAGGCATACAGGTGTGATAACCCTTTCTTCACGCCCTTCCCCAGGTCTGTTTGTTGGGGTTTTCTTAACGTTAGTGACTCTGTTTTGATTCCCACAACTTTTGCAACCTTTTGGAAGGCAAATTTACATCTATAAAGGACATTTCCATTCATAAAGGTGTTTCATCAAATAACCAGGAAATACTAACTACAGGAGAGGAGAAAAGGACTAAAAGTCATCACCAGGCAGACAGATTTGCATCTAGGAGTGATGACCTTGGGGAGACTTTATCTGCATAACAGCACAACCTTTGCTCAGGTAGGTTCCACCCCTCACCTTCCCACCTTGTTGCCACCTCCTCCAGAGCTCACAGGACCTTTGTCCCAGGCCATTGTCTGCTCTCTGGGCTCATTCATTTCTCCTAAAGATCACTTGCTACCCCTTAAGACTGCCCACCTCCCCCCCTGCCCGCTCCCCTGTGAGGAGGGTATTTAAGCTTCAACCATCTTGCTCTTCCAGGAATCTTATATTTTGCACGACTCCTGCACATGCTTGCACGTTAATAACCGTGTCCGCCTTTGCTCCCAGTAATCTATGTTTGGTTTATTTCAGCAAACCCAAACCTTCGGAGGGGAAGGAAAAGATTTCCTTCACCCCAACAGTGACAACTGTTAACACATGTGCTCTGTTTTACCTGCTTTACTGAACATTATAGAGCTTTTCAAATGGAGATTTTTAGACGTCTCTAATGTCACTCAGGAGGTGAGGAGGTGTTAAATCTCACGATGTGTCACGTGAACCAGTGGGATGGGGCTCCTGCAGCCACACTACTGAGAGTGTGGCTGAGCTGTGCAGACCAGCAGCAGCATCTCCTGGGGCTTGTTGGAAATGCAGAAGCCCAGGCCTCGCCCCAGACCTGCTGAGCTGGAACCTGCATTCTAACAAGACTGCAGGCGTTCTGCAGACAGGCACGGCTCAACCAGCCACGGTTCAGCTGCCCCTGTGCCAATGGGGTTAATTTCTCTGCAGACTCTAAAGACTTTTTTAAAAACATAATCCGTTCTGAAGAAGAGTCTTCTCAAAGGGTTCAGATCCTATTTTTCTCTGGAGGAGGAAGGCAACACAGAAATCTAAAGCCAGATGCATTCTTCCCACACTTTTGGAACTAGAACCCCATCACCTGTGCAGTTTAAAGGAGACCAACGGTTTTCAAAGTGTGATCCCAGGGTCGTCACTCTCACCTGGGAACTTGTTAGACATGCACATTTTGGGGGCAGCCCCAGCCCTACCTAACCAGAAACTCTAGGTGGGGCGCCCAAATTGGCCCTATCCTAAAGAAACACCCGTTCCTCTGTGCTTGGACGGCTTTGTCAATGACGCTGTAATGAACATCGTCATACAAAACCTTTTCTTCTCTCCTTCAGGTAGATCTATCCATCACCGACACCCCATTCCAGGCTGCCTTCAACATCTTCCTAAAGTCTAATTAGAGGAGATTAATTGGTGCAAATGTAATGTGAGACAGTGGCAAAGTCTGGAATCAGACAGACCCAGATCCCAATGTCGCTGCCCCTTGGCTCTGAGCTCCAGCTTCCCTCTGCAAACTGGAGAGGGTGATACTTATCTCAGAGCTGCATGGGAATTAAGTGGAACTCACCATATATCCATTTATAATTATTTTTAATAGCGAGGTAACAATACACAGACACTTGAATGGCCCCTATGTTCTGAAGTTTTAAGGGGGATTGACCGGAGGCTGCCCATGCATCCCCCTGCCCTGAAGTGCTCACAGGTAGGGACCTAATGATTGGTTGACGATGAAGGAAGAGGTACCATCTCCTTCCTCTTCCATGTCTGCGGTGCGGCATTGTCCTCCTCTGTCATTATGTACTCTTAGTCACCTCCACGAGCTCCTCCCTTCTGCTCTCTCCCCAACTGCTGCTGTTCTGACCTCACCTGCTTTCGTAGGACACATCCCAGGTGAGTGGGGACACTCACAACCTGCTCATGCCTGTGGCTCTCCTCAGACCAGTTACATGGCAGAATGGGGGGTGGCTTATAAACTTCCACTGGTGACCCCAGTTAGCAGCCAGGGTGGAGAACCTGTGACCTGGGCGTCCTTCCCCTTTTCCAGCTGGAGAAAGAAAGCCGTCCCGACATCCTAACGCCCTGCATCCTGCCGTCCCACCATCCCTCCATCCTGCGGGGCTGCCTAGAGAGGCTGGTGTGGCCCAGACACCACCATCCGGGCTCTTCTTGCATTGCTGTCAGTATCTGTCCCGGGGCAGGAGTTCTGCCTCTGCATTCCCTGCGTGGCCGGGTGCCTGGCAATGTCTCTGAATTGATTTGAAGGTGTCAGAGCAAGCAGGCTGGGGGCGAGGGGGATGCTCCTATTTCGAGGCAGGCGCTGCTACTGTTCCCCATCTCTAAGGGCACAGAAGGAACGGTCACATGGTTGTCCAGGTGGCACAGCCCTGTATGGCAGGCCCTTCTAATTTAAGGTATAAGCTCTGGGCGCATAGCTAGCCCAAAACTGCCAGGTAAATGTCACAGCATTTTAGCATGTGGTTTCATGGAGTGAAGGTGTGCAAAAGGTCACAGATTTGGGGATGAATCTCAACTCTGCAGCCATCGCCCTGTGAACGTGGTCACAGCCCCACCCTCTGAGCCCCTGGAAAGGAGTGCGGGTGAGCGTGTGAAGGAGGTCCCGAAAGTTCTTCCCACCCCTACCCCTCTACGATGCTCTGACAAACAAAACAGAGAGGCCCTACCCTTAGCTGTGCTCAGATGAAGCAGAAGTCCCCGAGACGAAGGTGGCTGTGAGCAGGGAGGAAATTCACCACGGCAGCCACACTCACAAGTATCCCACATCTCTGCAGCCCGGGCTGTGGCGACATGGATGGTGGAAGAAGAGAGACCCGATTTGGGATGGCCAGAAGAGTGATTTCAGCGGCGCTTCCCGGGACAACGTACTTTAAATTCATTTTTATTTCAAGCTATCTGATATGGTTTCCAAAACATTTTTACAAATGTCAAATTCACTGTCAACCCGAAACCACCTGGAAAAAAAATAACTGACAGGCAGCTAAATTAAGGAGCTATAATTTTGCTGAAGTGTTCCAGCGACCTTTTAAGCCATGAGAACCAAATTGAAATGACTTCACGAGAGCCCAGAAGTTGCTTGAGTTGGAACAGGACACAAAACCCTTTGTCTTTCACAAATTTGCACACGTGCACACACACACACACACACACACACACACACACACTTTGCAATCGAACCTGTGAGAGGTGAACTGGAACTTGTTCTCTTCACAGAACCCCAAACCCCTCATTTTGCATCCTGAGCTCCCCAGGACAAGCATCCTACCCAGGAGCTCCTACCGAAGCCTGCACCCCCTCCTCCTCTCCTGCCCCTTACTCTACCTCCTGAAGGCAGCTGCGCTGGCTGGCAACCTCCGTGGGACAGTCCTGCTTGTGCCATCAACTGGCTCTGTGACCCTGAGTAACCTCCAAGCCTAAGATGTTTCCCCTAAAGGTCAGGTGGGTGAACGATCTATTCTCTCATAGAAGTTTCCAGAGCTCTAGGAAAGCCCTTCCTTCTTGCCCTTTTCAGAAGTGAAGGTCCAGGGGTTCTGTTTCCTCTTCTGGCACTCCAGGAGAAGATGGATGTTCTAAAGGGAAAAATGCATTTGGGAAGCTGAAGACCTCAAAGGGAGTTGGCTGGGGAGGGTGGAGGGTGGGACCAAGGTGGCCAGGATGGGTGATTCCCTGGGGCAGGGACTGGGTGATGTGAGTCTGTGCTGACAGCCAGTTACTGGCAGGGTAGGACCTCTACCAAGCACAGCCTGGTCCTTCTGTTACTGGGAAGAAGAGTCCAAAAATGCCATTCATGCCCTCGATTGACTGTTAGTCCATTCAAGTCCTTTGTCACCTGCTGAATCTGAATGCAGAGATGACATATTTGCTGCATGAAACAGTAGCTAGTGGACCCCAAAGGCCCGTTGACCAGATTTTCATGAGCTGCTTTGGCAAAGCCCTCTCCTGGCACCACCTTTATGACTCTGTATCAGGTCTCCAAATGAGAGGCAGGTGTAGAATGACAGCCTCTGGTCATTTTACAAATAGAGCACTCAGAGTGTGCCTCGCTCGCAGGTCAGGACGAGCCTCTACACCAGCTGCCACCGATGGAGCTTGACACTAAACGCAGTTTGAGGGACTTTCTGGGCACAGGCGTCTTTTCAAAACCAGCGTGGGTTAGAAGAAAAAGACCAAGGAGATCATAGCCTGGTACTCTCCTCCTGAGGATCCCACAGAGCCACAGTGCTGGTGGGGACGCCTAGGGTAGGGCCATCTCCAGGTCCAGAGGCTTGTGAGTGCCTGGCACTGCTGGAGGCCTTGGAGAAGCGGCCATGAGGGGGAGGCGAGCAGTCCCACCTGCTGCAGCTAAAATAAAGACCTGTGGGTCATCCATAGCCAACTGATATGCAATAGCCTCGCCCCAGTCCAAAGGTCACTGGGGGCAGTGCAACTTCTGGGAAGCCACTTAACCTCATGGGCCTGGGTTTCCTCACCCATAGTCTGCAGGAAAACCCCAGGCTGCCTGGGATAAAGTGGCTTGGTTAGCGTTGCTGTTCTCCAACCACACACCACTTTTTCCCAGTCACCTGCTCGTGATCTGCCTCCTGGAGCTCTGCTCTTGATGTGCCCTTATCCCATAGGGTCCCATGAGTGGCAGATGCCTGGGGCAGGGCAGGTTGCAGACAGACCCACAATAATCTTTCCAGCCCTGCCAGATGGCCATGACTTCAGGGGTCCCTGCCACAGTTTCTAGATCTCTAAGGAAAGGAAGGATCTGCTCTGCCCCTGCTTTGACACTGTTGCTGGGGCAGAATCTATTGCCCTAACATTATGGGATGGGGGTTAGGGCATCTTGTGGTTCATCTTGTGGTTCATCTGGCAACTCCAGAAAGAGTTCAGGAACCTAGAACTCCACCCACAAGGGTTGGGGGCATGTGTGTGTTCACCCCCACCAGTCTGGCCTCCAGGCAGCAGGTAGACGTGACTCTAATGAGAAAGGTGATGGAAACCGTGGGAAGGGACCAGCAAGGCACACCCAGCTCCAGGATCGGGGCCTCATGGCTTCCTTTCTCCCAGCTCTTCTCCTGAAAGGTTCTGGGGGTGCTGCTCCCCAGGCCACTCCCTTCCTGGGAGTGAGCCCTAAACAAAAAACCTCCTGGCTACTTAGTCATGGTGAAACAGGAGAGAGGAGGTAGAGAATGAATTGATGTATATTAGGAGCAGGGTGGATCAGAGAGAAAAGGAAGGAGAAAAATGAGGGCTCAGGGAAAAGCTAAAAAGAGGAACATGGGAGAGTGAGAAGTGGGAAGGAAAGAGCACAACTGGCTGCACTGGGTAGAGGATCACAGACAGAGGGGAGAGGCTTGGGGGAGGCCACTGGGGAAGACACTACCCAAGCATCCCTTCAGGGCCACAGGGACATGGGAATAGATGTAGGACGCCCATCCATCATCCATCCATCCATCCATCCTTCCATCCCTCCATCCCTCCATTCATCCATCATCCATCCATCCATTCATCTCTCTATCCATCCATCCCTCCATCCATCCCTCCATCCGTCTCTCCATCCATCCTTCCCTTCATCCATCCATTCATCTCTCTCTCTATCTTTTCATCCATCTGTCCATCCATCCAAATCATATATTAAATACCTATTGTGTACCAAGAATACTACTGGTTTCTGGAGACATAAAAACGGAGAAAATGTAACCCTTAGTCTAGAAAAGAAAAGAAATTACTAAATGTAACTGCATGTTCCTCCCTTGGACTGTCCCTAGAAGGGTCCAGAGTCCACGATGAGCTAACCAGGGTAACTGCCAGGAGAGGAGGCCACACCACCAGCGTCTTTCAAGGTCCCTTGGGATATCCGTAGAGAAAGAAATTTCAGAACTGAATTGTAATGATGCAACTGAGACAAACAGGAAGTGAGGCTCAGCCCCATGGCCCATCCCACCAAGCACAGCACAGGGATGGCTACCCAAAGGCCAGGCCTCCTCCTAACTCAGCAGACGTTGTCCCGGAAAAGCTTCCCGCAGCAGGTGATCTCCTAGCTGAATCTTAAACCACAAGTAAGAATCATCCTGACAGGTTAAGGGGAAAGAAATATTCTAGGCAGAGGAAATAACATATAAAAAGGCAAACGAAAACCAGGCAAGAGAGAGCGTGGCCCATTCAGGTACTGCTGGGACACACAGAGGGTGTGTGAGAGAGGAACTGAACTTGAAGAGATAAACTCGTGTCAGGATGGAAACCAGCACTCTCCGTTTTTCTACTTCACACTAGTCAGTAACTTGTCATTGCTGTTGAATGTGGCTGCTTTTAAGCTGGTATGTTCTCTGGCTCATTACAGATCCACCTCTCCTGTCGCCCAGCCCAATCCGTATTTTTGTTCCTAGCCTGCCCCTTCTGGGCATCGGAGCCAAGCCTGTGATCCATCAGCCAAATAGGCAAAAACCTAGTTTGCCGTGTCATGAAGTTTGGATTTTGTCCCCGAAGCAATGAGGGGCCGCTGAAAGGACACACATGCAGACCCACGGACAGAGATGCCCTAAGGATTACCCTAGACCTAGTAACTCCTCACCTGGGGATGTATGTATCCTAACAAAACACTTCTAGAAGATGCAGGGTTGCCTGTATGGCCTAAGAACGAGCATCGAGCTTCGGTCTTGTCCACACAAAGGGGCACCACTGTGGGGTGGGCTGGGCAGGCCAAGTGGGGTGCAGAGTAGGAGGGGAGGGTAGAGGGAGGGAGGGAGGTGGAGGGAGGGCTGCCTTCCCGCTGGGAGAGCAGGATGCTCAGGAAATGACCAGACGGCAGGCCTGGCACAGGGAGGCCACAGGCCTGCGGCCCCACCCCCAGCCCGGCTCCCCTCTGCTGGCACCACCTGCGAGCAGAATGAGACGAGACTCGGGTGGAGAGAATTCGGGGAAGCCGGGACTGTTCGGTCACGATGCGTCACTGTAGATTTAGTAATTGTTCCGGGTTGGTCTGGTTTCTTTTTCCTTCGTTAAATAATCTTTTTCAGACAACCTCATGTTGACGGTTTACAGGGAAGGTCAGACCCTGGGCCGGGGAAGGCCCCAGAAGCCAGGCTCACCCTGGATGGGCAGGTGACTTTTCCAATAGTGAAAGTGGCAGGTCGCCAAGTGCCCAGGGACAGGGCAGCCATGCACGTAAATAACGCAGGTCACACCAGGCACAGGTTTTGCAGTCAATGAAAAAGACAAATATGAAAGTTATAAAGAAAAAAACAAAACAAAACAAAACAAAAAATTCACTAATAATGTTAAGTGAAAAAAGTACAATGTCTCTGTGCAAAATGAAGCCGTCTGTGTAAAAAAACTACGCACGAAAATGGACAGGGACAGGAAGAGCCCAGAAAGATGACAGCAGGCACTACAGGTGGCAGTGGGCATGACAATTCCTAAGATGTCTTTAACTGCTAAGTGTTGTCTTAGTAATAAGCTACAGTTTTAAATGAGATGGACACACAGACAGGGGAGAATAAATTGGTCTGTGCAGTGGTTCTCAAACTGGCCTCAGATAGCATGCATGGGTTGCCAGGCCCTGCCCCCGGGGTTTCTGAGTCAGAAATTCTGGGGTAGGCCCCAAGAATCTGCATCTTTAACTAGGTCCCAGGTGCTGTTGGTGCCATTGGGACCACACATTGAGAACCACTGGGCCATGCGTGGTCTCTGTGAAGGATGGACTGTGAGCCGTTAAGGACAGCAGGTGTCCACATGGAGAGGCTCTCTGCTGGCCAGGAGGGGAAGCCAGCTCATGTTCCTATGGCTACCGTGGGCCCCATCTCATCCAGCCTGCTCACAGTCAAGGTCGCCAACTCAGCAAGGTCACAGGAGATGCTGCCCTGAGAGGAAGCTCCTCTGTGGCTTGCAGAGATTGGGACATCATGACGGGCAGGCTCGCCGCCAGCCCTCCTGATTTCTGGGGTGCTGCACTGTCCACCTGCAGGGCTCCCCAGTGGATGCTGCTTTGGGGAAGCTGCCCGCTCCAGGATCCTCTTGCTGGGCAATTGCTCTTCCCCAGGGTCCCTCAGAATCCAGAAGGAACACAGGCTGTTGGCGCCACAGGGACCCATGGGGGAGCTAACCCAATGGCCAGCGTCCTTATGTCAAGGCCCAGAGGGGAGGAGCTGGCAAGACTAAGACCAGAGCCCAGGCCTCCTGATCCGTACATACAGCGCTCTCTCTCCTCTCTGCCCTGTGCTCTCAGGAGTCAGCAGAGCCGCTCCGCCAGTGCTCAACCACTGCCAGGACATCCGCCGGCCTCGCACCCTGAGTGCGAGGTGTTGCTGGGTTCCTGGAGCCTGGTTCTCCCAGTGTGGGGGTCGCAGGCCATGCTGCCCCCACCCGAGCTCAAACCGAGACCCTCCTGGACCACAGGTACTGGCTCTGCCGGAAAACTTCCTCCTGGTGGGCCACGACCTGCGCAAAGTGGTCCTCAGCAGGCTACCCGGGAGACACACTTCCATACCCAGAGCTTTGCTATTCACGGCCCTCCTTTGAAAGAGCCCTTTGCCAGCGGGAGTTTGCCCATTAAAGCAACCCAGAGAGACGCAGCAGAGGTTCCCATGTGATTTTAGAGCCTGAAATCAGGCAGTTCCGGTGTTATGAAAATGACACATGCTGCTCACTCCCCCAGCTCCAGTCCACGGGCCTCTGGCACTCTCCACGAGCCGATTTGGGTCTACGTCTTGCTAGGCAGAGGCAAAACCCAAAGTAGGAATTGTGGGAGTATATTTCTGGGTAAAAATACCTACACCGCTTACTTCAACCGCACCTAGAGGCCCCTCTCACCCACCGACCCACCCTGCAAAAGATACAAGAGAAGCTACGCCTTCTAACAGGGTCAGTCCCTGCTATTGTGATGCACGTTGGCCGATATGCTAATGCAAAAGGCTTGCTACTGGTAACGTCAGAGGATTTGATTCTTAATAGAGCAGACTGTGCTTCAAGTCAGAGGTCCCACATAGATGCTGGCAGAAACCTCCTCAAAGGGGATTCAGGCCACCTTCCGGTTTGAGATGTTGCCAGCCAAGAATGTCAGATGTAATTAATGTCAAATCATGCAGGCAAACTGGCCTGGTTTTTACCCTCTGGCTGGGTCCACCTGTATAGCAGGCAAATCATTCCAAAAAAAGCTTGCGATTGGTTACGTTCAGTAAGACAGAAAGAACACCGTGGTCCTGCCTTCCCAGCTATACACTGCCAACCCCGTTAGAAGTTAGTGTGTAACTTTGTGGCCCCATTTTACAGATGAGGAACCTGAGTCACTGCTAAAGAGTGTGAGTGGCTTAACCAAGGTCACACCATAAAAGGATCTGGGCTAAAACTCAGTCCTCTTGATCCCAACTTAAACACTTAAAAAAAAAAAAATTCTGGTAAGATGTTTTTTTGCCTGACGTAAGCACAATGATACAGTAAAGACAGCCCCTACGTATTTGCTGAGGTTACAGTGAGCTATGATTGCACCGCTGCACTCCAACATGGGTAACAGAGCAGGAGCCTACCTCTTAAAAAATAAAAAAAAAAGGTTAAAAACCAGGAAAACAGGATTCCCTTGAGGCTTGAAATACTTAATAGAGGTTAATATTTATTGAGTACTTACCATGTGTCGGGCACTATTCTATGAGCTTTACACAAAATAACTTAATTTCCATTAAGAAAGAGAGGAAGAGAAAACCACGGAAAGAGGAGGGGCAGATATGTGTCCATATGAGTCCAGTCCAAAAGGCTCTTGTCTACTCCAACGCACAAGAGATTTCAAAGGCAAAGTGGAGGGAGAAATGCAAACTGAGTCGTCAGACTCTGAACAGTGCAAAGAACCTGAGGCTACCTCCTGCTAAGATACAGTGGGAAGGACACAGAAAGACCAACGTTGTAATTTTGCTTGTCATTTACTAGCTGTAAGACCTTGGGCAGGTTATTGAACATTTCTGAGACTTAATTTGTTGATCTGCAAAGCCAGGCTCATAATACCTTCCTTGTAGAGCTCTTGCAGGACCCGTCTGCAAGGCGCCCAGCCTGGGACCCAGCCCGCAGGTCGTGCTAAATTAATGGCTGTTCGGTCCTGTCTCTAGCACGGTGCGGAGGCCCGCACAGGGGTCTTTCCAGCCCACTGGGGCAGCCGACCTGTCTGATGACATAAGGCCTTGGATTTGGGAGAGTCACTACTTTCCCCTATAATATCTCTGCCCATAATCTCCAAATTATATTCTGTGAGTTCACTTGTGTGCTTTCTTCCTACAAACTCCACAGGCAAAGTGTTCTGGGACCACAACGATCCTAGGAATTTGGCCTGGAGAACAAAAGCCCACAAGGTCTCCGAGCGAACATAAGGCGGCCTGACTCCTCCATCAACCAGCCTAGCGGCAGGGGACAGTGTCGCCACTGGCGTTTCCTGTGTTTGCAGGGAGCCGGTGCAGTGTGCGGGGGAGGGCGACGTGGCCGTGAGTCGCCCGTCTGCCCTCGGACCCGGACGACGGGTCTCTTGATGGGTTCTGAAAGCTCCCGGCCCGGCACTGACCCCACAGCCCAAACCTAACCTCAAAGGTCTCTGCAGACACCTCCCTTCTCACCTGCACCTGCTCGGGACCCTCCGAAGGCTCCCCACCCGCCCCGCAGGTCCAGACTCCTCCGCCCGGCTCTGTCTGCCCCTTCTCACTTCTCTTACTTAATCCCCCGAGCGCCTGGCATGTGCCCTCTCCCCGGCGTCCGCTGTGCCCAGCCCCTGTGCCTTCAGTCCTGCTGGCTCCTCCCTGGAGCACACAGCCTCCCCGTCCCACAGGCCCACACAGGCCTCGCCCGGCCCCGTTCTAGGGCCAGTGCCCGCCCTGCTTCCTCCCCGAAGCCACGGGCAGCAGCGCAATGTCGTGTCAAGAGCACCCGTCAGACAGGCCTGGGTTCCCGCCTCCTCTCCCAGTTAACTGGGTCCCTCGGGACAATTAGCCTAACCTTTCGGTCCTTGGTTGGCTATCTGGATAATGACAGTAATGACAGTACCTACTGCACAGACTGGGTAGGGGAATGGGTGAGACTGGTCCTTGGAAACACACACTCAGCACAGTGCTTGGCACTGAAACCTACATGGGAAATCCTATGTTTAGCATTTGTTATAAACTGGTTTTAGTTGCATAGCTCAACTCTTCAGCCTTTAAACATGGTAGCTAGTATTTTCATCATTACCCCTGACCGTTCCCACCTTCCCTTGCAAACTCCTGGAGCACCTCTGGTCTGTTTCACATCATCCTGGGTTATTCATTACAGTTTTCATACCCTAGTTTTAGCTAATTGCAGGCTTACTCCCTTCATTCACCTCCAGAGAGAGAGGGAGGTGGGAGGAGGTTCATTTCCACTGATCATTGTTTCTGTCGCTAGGAACACAGTGGCTGTGCAAGTCAGATTCTCTGAGCTTCGATTTATTTATCTGGAAGTAGGGAAGACAGCACCTGCCCTATGTAGGTGTAACATTATCACAGGGAAACAAAATAAAACAAAGCGGCCCGTACACGAGCATGTTGTAACTGCAAACTCTGCGTGCATGAGGAGCCCGTTCGTCTCGCTTGCAAGCACAGTGGAAATACTCTCCATGGAGTTCACTTCAAAAATTACTCTGCACACTTGCAGCTCAATGAGGCCTGTGATTGTGATCGTCTATTTCTTAATTCCCAATTGGACCCCTCTGGCTCATGTGGCAGCAGCTGCCCAGCAGGGCCAACGACTTCAGTGGGAAAGCCCCGAGCGGTGTCTTGGGCGAAGGCGGGGAGACCACGGCCCGGCGGGAGTGCCGACGCTGCCCTTCCCAAAGCCCCGAGCGGTGTCTTGGGCGACAGGCGGGGAGACCCAGGGCCCGGCGGGAGTGCCGACGCTGCCCTTCCCAAAGCAGCGGCGTCGCCAACACTGCGCCATCATCGCAGACTCGCTTTGTCACGAGGCAGCAGCGAGGGTCGCTTCGAATGCTTGAGATGGTATGGCATCCACAAGCCGGTCTGCCTGGACCCCTGGGTGTATCGATCAGCCTCACACGCATGAGGAAAGTTCCAGAAGAACTGGAAACCTGGGGAAACCTTACGGAATCATAGAACCGTAGAGTTGGATAACTGGATCTGAACGGACCTTCAGCAAGCCTCCCCAAGCACCTGCAGGACACAGAGCCTGGGGAAACAGAGGTGGGAGCACCAAGGCCCTTCCTCTTGGCGTGGGGGAGAAGGCAGACACGGGTTCACACGCGTGGTAGGAACCGCAGCGCCATGGGCCGCAGAGCAGGAAGGCACAGACGTGTCGGGGCAAGGAAGCTTATAGTAGCGCCAGTGGGGTGGGTGGAGGGAAGGCAGCCTGGCAGGTTGTGTACAGCCTTGCACGTCCTGCTGAGGAATCCAGACCCCATCCTGGCCAGATTGCCAATCTCCTCTTCTCCCTTCCCGATCAGCAACAATACTGCTCTTTCCTGCTGTTTACTTTTGCCTGGGCAAAAAGCTGAGAACGGGAGACAAACAACTGTGTCACTCTCCAAGGGAAGGCTTGTGTCAACCTTGCATTTGTCATACATGGGGTCAGGGGAGTCGGGGAACGAGGTGCTGCCAGCAGGGGCTTGGGGATGGGGTGCTTTCCCCACGTCCAACACGAAGGAGAGCCCACGGAAGCAGAGGACGCGGTTTCTCCCCGACACGAGCCTCCTCTGTCTTAGAGCTGCACCATCTCTAGAGGCCGAGATGGCAAATTTGAGATGGCAAATTTACTTCCTTTCTGACTTTCAAATGCCTTCTGGTATTTATTTCCTTCCTGATCTTGTCCCAAAATAATATATCCTAAAAATAACTGAGGAATTAAGTTTTCATCCATCACCTCTCATGACACAGAGAGCTCTGTGTGTTCGTAGGGGTTGCAGAGAGGTGCGGTGGAGAAGCGTGGTTTGAGAACGTCCCCAGGGGATGACAATGTGTCCCAGGTGAGCGCCCTCAGATCAGGGCGGGGTGGGATTCTGGACAGGAGACCTGGACCCTCCTGTAGACACGTCTTCTCATGACTAGCCCACAAGCATGTGTCATAGCACATCCCAGAACAAAATGCCAGCACCTTTTTTCTCCATGGCAACACTGGCACATACTTGCTCAGATGACTGTTCCCATGCTGGCTGACTCATCTGGCGAGAGAGCAAATCTACATGCTGATCCGAAGCTGACCAACAGCCCTTCTCAGGGAAAACCATGAGCGTTTGTAACAAACCATGCTCTCCTTGCTGCTCACCAGGGACTTCTGACATTCCAGGTACATAACATGGACTGGAGTTGGCAAAAAAAAGGAGGAAAAGGGGTCAGCAAGAGGAAGAGGCATCTTACAATTCATCAGAACAGGGCTCCTAAAAGCCGTGGATCAGGTCTTCATTCTCTGTGCTGACAGCTCAGGGGATAGGGTGGCTGCTCTCACAGTAACTATTGTTGGATGGATAAATGAATGAATCACAACTGACATTTCGTTAAAGGACAAGGGTATTTCACAGTGTAAGTGTGAAATCTCCTTTCTCAGAAACCTCAGGCATTGGGCTATTCTCTGCCTAACTTGCTATTTCCCGACTGGCCATATGTATGCAATGCCGCCATCCACGTGGAGGAATAATTCCCCTCCTGGGAAGCAGTGTCCATGGAGTGGAAGAAGCACGGAATTGAAGGCAGAAAATGTGGACTCACATCCTGCCTTTGCCACTTACTGGTTATGTGATCGTGAGCAAGTCATTTTCTTTATTTGAATGTAATGGTTTCCACATATGTAAAGTTAAGGACCTAATGATCCAGTGGTTGGGAGAATGAAAACAACATGTGAAAGTATTTCGCCACTTCAAAACAAGATACAAATGTTGCTTATTAAACCAGAAAGCAAAAAATGATGACGGAACAAAAGTTTATGAAGGTGACCCTGTTACTGAGGTCTCAACATCCAGTTTCTTCCACATGAGCAGATCATGCATGTCATGTATCCACCAAGGATTAGCTGTCAGAACCTTGCCTGTGTGGAGAATTCCATTACAAGCTTTCAGTCTCATAAGCACATAGGAGAATGAATGAATGATAGTCCCTCTTTTATCTACTGTAAGTTATATAAGGGTGCTTTTAAACCTAGAAAACTGATGGATAATTCTCATATCTGTATTTTTGTCCCTGTTTTTAAAACTATCATTTTTGTGATTATTAAGCCCTAATTAAGTTAAATAAATTATAGAGTTATCAATAATGTACAAATAGGATGAGTGTTGATAAGCAGTACTTATCCCATATTAATAATTATTTTATTCTATGCCCATTTTTAAGCAATAGTCTTCATCCTGAAATCAAATTTTGACATATTATAAATTTCTATAATTCTTTTGTATTGCCTTTTCTTACTCTCTGATGGACTTTTAATGCAGGAAGCACCACAAGTCAAAAGCACACAAAGGTCAAAAGATGACAATTTCTTAAGTAGGTATGATAGTAACTTACAATGATCAGTTGCTGTAGGTGGCATTTTGTTTGCTGTGATTATATTTCGTTGTGAAATTTCAGTGATTATTTCTTTGGGTACTTTGTCTGCAATTAAGGCACTCTACCATGAGGTAGCAGTAGTGTCATGATCATGCTGTGTTCAAATTAAGCTTCTGTCTAAAACAGATTACTTCTTAGCTGAGAGGGAGACTGAAACCTATTTTTCTTACTTTTATTTTTTAAAAAGAACTCTTTATGAAAAGAGCCATAATGCAACAGCATTTAAAAAGGCCACTTTAGCTTTTAATACTTAATATAAAGTAATATTAAATAGTTATGAAACTTATCTTAATAATTCATCTTTAAGTACTCAGTCACTACTTAATATAATTGCTTTTCCCTAAACACTGAATGCAGAGTTCATCTCAAAGTCACTGTGAATCTGGAGCTTGGATTCCAACACTTGCTCTTTTAGCTTCTGGACTTCATGCCTATTGTTTCAACACACCTGCGGGTGCTGTTCCCAATGCCGTCATCGTCATCCGCACAGCGGTGCCCTAGAACCACAGCAATTCTATTTCCTTGCTAAGCTCTTGGTGACCAGAGGGTTTTTAAATTTTTTTTTTTTTTGCTTTTCTGGCTGTTGGATTAGCAAAAGGTCCTTCAGAGTTTCCTGTCCCATCTCCCAGGCAGAAGGAAAAAACAGTGACAGACAGACAAGTATGCGAGGCAGCGAATACCATGAAACTTACACGGAAGAAATGACATTCCGCTCTTTCTGAAAGGAGAAACATCCCTCCTGCCCAGGGGAAATCTTGAGATAGACACACACACACTCCTCGTGGTTCCCTTAGTAACACCTCTAACTCAGGGTCAGATACCTCATGACAACTGCTTTATTAAAGAGCTTTTATCTTTTATCACAGAACAGTGTGTCTTGCAAACAGCAGCTGGGCCAATAGCTATGCAGGGTTTTAAACTCCATTGCTGGAAGCCATCAGGAGTGGGACCACACCACGCTGGCGGTGGCAGTGAGTGTGGACATGTCTCAGCCTCTCTGCTGCGGAGGCCTGCAGCCTCAGCCCCGGGGCTCCCACCTGCCAACACCGACAGTCCCTGGAAAGAGTCGCACTTCCATCTTGTGGTTTTCCAAAGGGAGACACCTCTCAGCAAATCAAATGATAGTGTTGCATTCTGTCTTGTTGGTAAATCTTAATTTTTTCGTTTTGTTTTAATTTGCATCCTTCTGATCAGATTTTCAAGGCTGGGCAAGGGGAGGGCTTAAAATGACTCACTCTACAAAAATATAGAGTTAAGGGTATTTTAAGCTTTAAAAATGCATCATCACAATATGGAAGCAACCAAATTTGGAGTCAGAGTGGATGTGTGAAGGCGCACTTGTACCACGATCCGTGGCACGGTGAGCCATCCTTTCGTCCCACGGCTTTATGACAAATGGTCATTCCACTGCTGTCTCCTTCTGTGGGAAGGGCACCCACTCCCCCGTTCTGTGGGAAGGGCACCCACTCCCCTGTTCTGTGGGAAGGGGCAGGGAGTTCTACTGCCGGGCAGCTGCATGCACTGGGAAGTCCTTCCTGATGGGCTGGCAGCGGCCTCATTGCCATTTGCACTCACAAGGCGTGTGCTGTGCCCTGAAGTCAGTGAGTGCACCTGCTCTCCCGCAAGGACAGGCACAAGCGTCCAGAACGCAGCCTCCACCCCTCCCTCGGGGTTCCCCAGGCCAGGTAGACGGGCTTCCTCTCAAGGCCTTCCCTATCTCAGCTGCCCTCTTCTAGGTGTGCTGTAGGTGTCAGGGCACTTTGGACTGTCCCTAGTCTGAACTCGACCTTCCAGTGAGGCCCAGTCAGCTATCGGCAGCGTCACTGGAGTCATCAAGATGAGCTCTTTTGCGGTCCAATCTGCCTCTGCTGCTCACACCCATGTGACCGGGGAAATCAACACTGCTGTGCCTGCTGGGCTCATCCCTTCCAGGGGTATCAGTCATAAAAGGAATTAAGTTGTATTAGATAAGAAGACATACAATATATACAATGACTAGTTGCTAATACAGGGGACCCCCTGTAAGTGAGGGAGACGTCCTGACACCCCAGTACATGCCTGAAACCTTGGACAGTACCAAGCCCTTCATATATGATGTTTTTTCCTGTACATACCCATGGTGAAGTTTCATTTGTAATTTGGGCATAGTAAGAGATTAGCAACAACAATAATGAAATATAGCAATTATGATGATATACTATAATAAAAGTTATGTGAATGTCATCTCTCTCTCTCTGTCTCTGTCTCTCTCTCTCTCTCAGATTGTCTTATTGTACTGCACTCACACTTCTTCTTCTTGTGACCTGTCAATCTGTTAACCAAGAAGGCTCCTAAGTGACTAGTAGGCAGGTAGTACAGACAGTGGGGGATTTAGATCCTGGGAGGGACAGAGCAGGACAGCATGCAATTTCATCACACTACTCAGAACGGTGCACAATTTAAAACTTATGAGTTGTTAATGTCTGGAATTTTCCATTCAGTATTTTTGGACCATAGTTGAATACAGGTAACTAAAACCAAGAAAGCAAAACCACAGATAAGGGGGAACCGATGTAATCATAGATCCAACTGGAACACAGTGAAATCAGAAGACTTCAGGGAAGCCCTGGTCTGGCCTGGGTCTAGCGGTCAACGCAACCAGTTAAGTTCAGTATTATCTCAGCAATTGACTCACTCGTTAAATGAGCATAGGTTAAGCACATACTAATGGTGCTCAGGACCCAAAAGGTGAGTAAGACGGTGCCAACCACAGGGAGTCTAGCAGGAAGGACAGACATCCACAGTCACCAAGCCCGGCGGTATGGCAGGTCCTGGTGGAGCTGCAGGCGGGGGTGGCAGGAGCACGGAAGATGGGCCCCGGATTCACACCAAGGGTGAGAAAGAGCTTCCAAGAGGAGATGCCACTGTCTAGCCAAAAACCAAGCCAAACCAAGAAACAACCACAGTTCCCATTGCTGACGTCCATATCGAGACCCGGCCCAGCAGGCAGCTTGCCTGGACTCCAGAATGTCTGAGTACCCCCGGGGGCAAAGCCTGCCACTGTCCCTGCTGCCAGCTCCCGGAGTATTCCAGAGAGGCTGCCTGAGGCCTGCGGCCAGGGACCACCCCAAGCCCTGCCCAGCCCAGGGTCCTTGCCTCTATCCAGCTCAGACTGCTGCATCCATGGCACAGAGCTCCAAACTGTAGGCAGGTGTCTCAGTGTAAATATAGAGCCCTTTGCTTCCTCTGCCCACGCATAACTTCACACTTTTCCCCAAGCTGCCTTTGCCTGGAACAGCTTCCCTAAAAGAAACATGAAGCCTTTCTCTTTTTCAAAAAAAATAAATCTCCTGCGAGCCCATCTGCTCTGGAAAGCCATCCAGATCCAATGGTCGCTCTTCCCCTTGGGCTACCTCGCCAACATCACAGGCTCCCAGGTGTCCCCCAAATCCTGCAGATGGACTTCCTGCCCACCTGTCTGCCCTGAAAAGGCAAGGGAGGAAGGCACGAAAGGTCGCTGTAGGTCAGCGTTAAGGACTCAAGGGGGGAGAAGGGCCTCCTGCAGTAGCCATAATGATGAGTCAAGGCTGGGTAGGGAGGCAGGAGCCCTGGGTTCAAAACATCAATCTTCCATTATCCAGCACGTGACCTTGAGCAAGGCGTTCCACCTTCACACGTCTTAGGCTTTCTCACCTGAGCATCCAGGAGGCCTGCAGAGCAGAGGATAAGGCAAGCCTCCCTTCCCTGCAGCCTGGGACTATGAAGATGCCCCCGTCCCTGAGACAGGGACATCGCTTTGGCCCCGTGCTCCTGTGTCTTCTCCCATCGAGAGCCAGGCAAGCAAAAAGTTAACGCTCTCAGTCTATAAGTAGTTCCTGCTGTTGCAGATAAAATTAAATGGCGTGGCTATTTTGGTGGAAAATCAGGTAAAAAAAAATGCTGAAAAATAAAAACTCTCCCCGTCAAATGCCAGTGCCCCTCCCCACCACCACCACCACGTTCCTTTTTGTGTGTGCCCATTTGGTATTTGTTTTTTAAGTCTGGCTGATTGTCAATTTTAAAACCTGATGCATAGAGTGGCTTGCTATTCCGGAGGCGTTATTTTAAGATGAAACAATGTAAATTCTGACTTTAGATGGCAGATGGCTGGCAGTTCACTGTTTGGCAAACCAACTGGTATGGTATGTTGGAAATTCAGAGCAGCAGGAATGCGGCTCAATTGGAAACCACCGCAGATGCTCCGAGGGAGCGGGGGAGGGGCACAAGCTGGTCAGGAAATTAAGAACAGTACTCTGAGCTCGGAGGGGAAAAAAGATGATAATTAGCCGAAAGTTTGCTTCTTCCAGTCTGCACTTTTTTTTTTTTAGGTGGGGGGTGGATGGGGTGGGGCTGTGAGGGTTGCTTCTTAGGAAACCAGGAAGACCCTTAGAAGTCAGCATAGGGAAAGGCTTCTAATTGTGCTTCCTATGTGCTTGTTTGGCAAAGCTCTGAATTTCTCTCCCCCACGAGAAATTCAAAGGGGAGGGGAGGGCAGATAAAGAGAATCGTAAACACACTACTCCACCGAGAGGCAGAGGCGCAAAGGGCAACGTTGACCCAGGAGTCCCGCTCCCGGCCGATTTTCAGGACAGCATCGGTGAATCATATTTCAGGGAGGAAGTAGGTTTCACGGTTCAGGAAAGACCCATGCACGAGAAAGTGATGACTCCAGTGTTCCTCCATCCAGAGAATTTCCCCAGACAGACTTGGAGGGTGCTGCTATGTCCCGTGAATGTGGACTGCAAGCCCAAATAGTGTCCATGGCGTCCGGCTCGCCCATCTGCGGGGGGACTGAGCCCTGCCCACATGCCCCCATCAGTTAGTGTCTGTTCAGAGTCAATGAAGACACAGGGCACTTTTGAGGAAGGTCACTCGAGCTGCAAACCTCAAACTGTCAGATCCCTGTCAAGTGAAATGTCAAAACAACTCATTAGAACAGGAACTCTTGATATATAGATATATATATTTTGTGTGTGTGAAAATTGAGCAATTTTTCATTTCCTCCCAATTCCGACTATGGCTGGAAGGCAGTGGGGACATGTTTGCTAATGGCCCCACGGTACTCTTCCCTGGAGCACCGAAAGCGAACAGGAAGCTCGGGTGGCAGAGGAAGTGTGACGGAGACCTGCCAGGTACAATTTCCAGACAGCACCTCCCAAAGCACCCTTGCATTAAGGGTCCTCTGACACATCTGAGGCCTGAGGAGCTTGTTTGATGGTTCTGAAAAGCAGCAAAAAAAAAAAAAAAAAACCCACTCGGGGTATTCCGGAATTACAACCTAACTCAATTTTAGAGCACTGTGGCCTCATGACTGAGCAAGTCACATGAGCAGGCATGATCCAGTCACTATGCTGCAATCGGGTATTCTGGCCAGAACAGCAAGCTAATTAAAATTCCAATTCATGGGCCGGGCGCGGTGGCTCAAGCCTGTAATCCTAGCTCTCTGGGAGGCCGAGGTGGGCGGATCGTTTGAGCTCAGGAGTTCGAGACCAGCCTGAGCAAGAGCAAGACCCCATCTCTACTATAAATAGAAAGAAATTAATTGGCCAACTAATATATATAGAAAAAAAAAATTAGCTGGGCATGGTGGCGCATGCCTGTAGTCCCAGCTACTCGGGAGGCTGAGGCAGCAGGATTGCTTGAGCCCAGGAGTTTGAGGTTGCTGTGAGCTAGGCTGATGCCACGGCACTCACTCTAGCCTGGGCAATAAAGTGAGACTGTGTCTCAAAAAAAAAAAAAATTCCAATTCATGGCATAATGGCTCATCTGGACCTTGAGTAATGAGCGAAGGGTCTCTGGGTTTTAAAATAATCATACAAGTGTGTGGTGCCCTAAAGAGCTTACAGTGGACAGGAATAATACCATGTGGCTACATATAGTCACAGCAAGAGACGGAGCATTGTAGGCCCTGGAAGCCTACAGACCTAGCACCGGGGTGGAAATGAGTTTCTAGTTCCTTGAGAAGGCGCTATGTCCACACCGGGTGCATTCGGAAGGGACCCCCCCCCAGACTGAAAGATCCCTCCCACGCTCCACCATGGTCCTGGGGGTCCCTCCAGGAACAAAGTGTCTCCAGCCTTTCCCTCTATCTTGCAGCCTGGCGTGGTTTCCCAAGAACCTGGTTCAAAGGCCTCAGAAGGAGCTGGGTGAAGAAGGCTCTCTGAAAATGAGTTAGGGCCTGCTGAGCTCTGAATGCAGAAAGACCTAGGAGACAAAGGACTCTTAGGAAGAAAGATAAAAGGGATGGGGGAATGGACATTTCCGGGGGGGAATGTCTTGCTTGTTTTATCACCAGCCACCGAATGTGAGCCACGCCTGTGGAGCAGGCTGGCGAGGGGCCCTCAATACATTTCTTGTGAGTGCTCTTAACACCAAATGGATAAAAAAAAAAAAAATTTTTTTTTTTGCCCAAGATGCTGCAAAAACAGCATGTCCTTCTGCTGTTGCACAAATGACATTTAAGCAGCCGAGTGTCTCCAGGAAAGGGACAGGGCAGGAACAGGAGCACAAGAGGATTGGGGAGTAAGTGAGGGGTAGCGCAGGGGAGGGAAGGGGCCGTGTTTAAAAATAGACAAGGAGGAAAAGAGCAGGGACTTAAGTCCCAGGGAGAAACCAGGATCGGCTGGCATGAGCTTGGTTTTTCAGGCTCTGCAGCAACATTTTAAAAAAGGACCCTCATCTGAGACCACCCTCCCCCCTGGGGGAAAATGGTGAGGGGATGTCTCTCTGTGTATCCTGGACTCTGAGAAGACGGCCTGGCCAGGACGCATGTCTACAGACAGAGCCAGGCACATGTATGAAGGGAACGGGGCAGAGGCACGCAAACCTCAGACACAGGAAGGGAGTAGAGGGTCTCAGGAACCCTCCGTCGCACCGCCCACATTGTTGAAGACCCAGGTCCACATTTTTGGTTTGGGTTTTTTTGCTTATGACTTTGAGTAGGAAATTTCTGGTTTGTTTTAGTGGCCGTAGATACATTTATATGGAGAAACCGTCCCCAGCAAGGCAGGAGGAGGAAGGGATGACGCTACACTCAGGGAGTGTGGGGGGACTGGTATCCAGAGGTATTTCTCTTCGGCAGGAGGTCACATTTTCATTGGCAGGAGCACCCCAGTTAAGGACAATTATTTTTGAGCACTACATCGTGCCAGGCATGAAGCACAACTTATTACATTAATCCTGTTGCAATGACGTGATGCAGGAGTTTTTATATCCATTTTACAGGTAAGAAAACGGAGGCTCAGAGAGGCCAAATAACTTATCAGAGTCTCGCAGTAGGTTGGGGCAAAGCTGGAATGGGAACACGGGTCTCCCTCACTCCCAAGTCCAGGAATTTTCTTTTGCTTCCCAGGGGCAAAAGATACAAACAAAATGAATCAATGATAAGAGCGAAGAGGGAAAGAAACCACGTTGCTCACACAAAGGAAACTGCTTTCGTTTCCAGGAAATGCAGGGGAAGACGGCGGGAAGGAAAAATACGCCACTGCCTTGAAGGATGACAGTGTCTTGTGAAAAAATTGAAATTTTAAAGCAAACAAATTAGGAAGACGTTTTTCACATTACAAGAGTCATATTTACTTAACAAAATGATTTGCTTAAGAGTTTCTTTAAGTAGATGGCTCCCCAAGTACATTTAAGAGCCAAATAAATGTCTTTCCCTCATAAGTTATTTTTGTTGTTGTTGTTTTTGTTTGTTTGTTTTTTAGTTTTGAGGAAGACAGAGGGGTTCCTGAGAAGACAGGGCATGAGAGTCCTCAAATGTCTCAAATGTGTCTCCCAGTAGCAGTTTTTACTTGTCGCCAGAGTTTCCAGCCTTAAGAAACCCTAATAAAATGCAAAGACATTGCATTTGTACCCCCGACGCCCAGGATGCACCAGTCCTGCAGTAACGGGACAGTCCAAGGGAAGCTGCCTATTCCACAGTGTCGTCTAGAGCCGCGACGACATCAAAGTGAGTTACAGCCTAAAACACTGAAAGAAGAGACTTAGAACCCTGTCTCAAGTTCAAGTCTCTCAAACAAAAGTTCAATAAACTTTAGAGACAGAGCGTCCGGGCCGTGGCAGACGTGAGGCATGATTATCGTAACTCCTGACAGCTGACACAGGAAGATCCTGGAGAAGCCTTCCCCAACACGTTGCATTTCACAAGGCCTGAGAGCTCAGGACAGGCTGCAATGAGTGTCTCTTGTGCATGTGTATCCAAGACGCACACCCCTCCTTGTCAAGTGTTCCTGTGGGTGGCCCTGCTGAGAGCACCAGCAGCCTAACCCTGGAGCTGCAGAGGCTGAGAGCGCAGAGGAGGAGGCCAAAGAGTCATCCAACTGTATCAGCCAAGGCGAGGCTGTTTATTGGGTTGAAGACTGCTTTAATTAGGGACCTACGCAAAGAGGCAGACAAGTTACTACTGTACAAATTATCTTAGAGACAGAGGTGCTGCGTGTCACAGCCCAGAGACGCCCCGTCCTGGAGGAGGTTCACAGCTGCAGGCCGCGACCACTTGAGCCAAGGCCACGTTTGCAGCCCGTCATCTCCATGCACAGGTGGCAGAGAGCTGCTCTCCCCGACTAGAGGGTGGGACCCTCCTGATCTGACCCGGCGGTGTGTCTCTGCTGTCCAAATGAATATTTTCCAAATAAATTACAAATAGGATGCGTTGTCAAAAGCATTGATTTGTGCCTGTTTGGGGCTGGGGTTCTGATGCAGAGGTGGACGGTTTTGTGTCATTCCACAAACATGTATCGAGTCTGTGTCATGCTCAGGACTATGTGTAAAGTGCTGCTTGATGTTCCGCAACGGCCCCGCCTACCACCAGCTTAGCATCTCACGAATGGCTCTGGGAAGATGGCAGCTATGATGACGCCTTTCCAATGCCTAACAGGCAGAGAAATTAAATGTGCAATCAACACCTCACAGACAACGTTTGGTTTGCAACAAAACTAGGTGACAAGGTATTCCCATGAACCCCCCAAACACAAGCCAATGGATCAAACCCCTAATAGCTGCAAGGGGTTTGTGTTTTACTGGCACCTTGTTAGAGAAGGTGACGAGAGGGAAGCAACAGGGCGCCGATGGATCTGGGCGCAAAACACCGAAATACCCAACAGGTATTCCTGGAGAGCACAGATGGCCCGCGTGAGCCGCAAGACCGGCAGCGGCTCTGCTCCTCTGACGGCGGGAGCACGCGCAGGCCCGCGTTAAGGGTCCTGGAGGGAAGAGGCCGGAGCCGTGTCATTCCCAGGAACTCTCAGTGGACTCTTCAGTGGGCTCCGCTGATGGGGGTGGAATCAAAACTGAGCAGGTAGAAATCACAAAGATTAAGGAAGGGGGTGATCCAGATGTAAGTGGAGGAGGGAAACAGAAACAGGGAATCTTAGAAAACAAGCTGTGTGATTTTTTAGAGACCGTGTGAAATGACAGAAGATGGTGCACTGCCAGGTTGGAAAATCTGTATGGACTAATGCTCCTCCTAAAATCTGAGAAGAACGACATTCCCATAAAAATTCAAGATTTACAGAAGGACCCCCTTCTGGGGGGCCCTGGTAGCAGTACTGGGGGAAGTGAAAGAAGGGTCCTCTCTGTGGCTATGTGTCTCGAGGTCACATCCCATACAAGGCTATTAACCAAAATAAAAAGGAGGAGGAATAGAAGAGCATCCCTCAGATAACAAGGACATGCCAGAAAGACGCACTCAGAAATGACCAAAATCGTATCATGTCATTTCAAAATGAGCTGAAGGCCTTAAAAACTGGTGTAAGATCTGAAATAACATTAAAAGATAATTCAGAAGTGAAAACTGAGCTAGAAGGAACACAAAAGCTAATACATAAAACAACGCCTTAAAGGAAATGAGAGGTAAAAAGGATGTAAGTTTTCAAAAACCAAAAAGAAATGAAGAAAAAGATAAAAAGGAACTCAGAGAAAGGGACAAATACTGAAGACATGCAAAGAAGATCCAATCGAGGGAGAATGGGAGTCAGTCTCTGACAAAGAAAACCAAGGCAAAGGAGCAGAAAAATATTAAAATGTATAACTCAAGACAATTTTCCTGAAATTAAAGAAACAAAAGGAAAGTAAAAACAACACATTGAAAAAACATACTACATACTAGAGACTGTCAATCCAGAATGACCAACAGCACCATATAATCCAGTAGAATTACTAGACTTTAACAAGAAAGAAAAATATCCTTTGGGCATCCAGGTAAAAAGAGTACATGACTTATAAGGAAAAGAAAATTGGATTATCACATGTTTTTTGACAGTGATGTTTTATGCTAGAAGAAACTGGACTATTTCTTATATTTTTGAGGCTCAAGATACTCATATTTATGATCCTTAAGAAAAAAGTGTGAGTTAAGGGTTTTTATATCCAGCACAACTGACTTCAAGTGTGAAGGGCACAAATAAACAGTTATCGACATGCAAGGATTTAGAAAATACTATTTCTGTGAGATGAACCCTTACTAAGGAATCCACTAGAGAATTAGCTTCAGATAACCAAAATGGCTAAACTTGCATCAGCATAAGGATAGTAAGTATTAAATATACAGCTACCTGCAAAACTAAGGCAAAACAAGGATTGAAGGAACAGGTAACAGTAGGTATTGGGTATATGATCTGATAGTGCAAGTATAACACAACCATAAAAGTTGGGAGTGGGTAAGGGAAGAGGAAGCTAAAAAATGTTCTATGGTTTTCAGTAATTAGCATTGATGGTGGTAGCATTGTTATTATTGTTATTCTGAGACTATTATAATATTTAGAGGATATTCTAATTCTTTCTTTAAGAGCCAGGATTCTCGGTTGGAAGAAAGGAGATACAAATGCAATCTAAAAGCAGTTAAGTGAAAACAATACAGTTCTGAATCAGAGTCTGAAAGATCAGTTTGAACTCACAAAGTATTTGACATCACACTCGCACACTCACACACATACTACACATGTGTACACTCTGTCCACTGAAAATACTAGAAACAAAGACAAACCCAGCAGCAATATGCGTCCATAGTGCCCAGATTGTAGTCTTGAAAGACCTTTTCCAATTAGAAGAAACCAGATTTCTTGGAGAAATGGCTGATTCCAGGTCTAGAGCAAGAGCCAGACAACATAAGCCTGGAGTATCTTCCTATACCAAATAGTGAGCAAGGTACGAAAACTCCTGAAGTCACGGCAAAAGGCCCCTGGAGAAAATGTGAAGAAGTTCCAATTGACCAAAGATGGGAAAATATTAGTTTCAATAAACATAATAATTGCGATGGATTGAAACCCATCCAATATGTATAAATCCATGAGTTTATAATATTATTTCAAAAGGCCTAGCTGGTTACATCTTAAGGATGACAGGAAACCAATTCATTATCCTGAAAAGTAGCTACATAAAAAGGGAGGCATTAAACATTTATTCTGCCTTTCCTGAAAGAACTGTATTACTGAGTAATCAGATAGAAAATGGATGGAAGCTTCTTCTGAAAAAAATCATCCCAGCTAATAAATGAAAGCAAAATTACAGGGTTAGGAGGACACCATTTTGCAGCGGAGTGAAATGATGGATCCAGGAGTCGAGCAGCCCTGGCTGTTCATGTGCAAAAGGGGCAAAACCCTCATGTTAAGTGCTTCCTGGTGAAAAGCACCAAGACTTTGCCAAAGACATTGAACTTGAGCCTGGCCATGCCTCTGGGTGCAGCTGCCTGTGTGCAGGAAACACAGAAGACAGAGGAACTGCCCCCGAGTATACAAGCTTGCAGGAGGCTGCAAATGAAAGACGCCAGAGTCCTTCCCCAGAAAAAGGTGTAGGGAAAAGGAAGGGATGGCAGGGAAGCTGCAGGCCTTAAAGCGGGCTTCAAAGATACACCGTCTTTTTAAGACTGGGCGGGACTCAAAAACAGCAGTGAGGAACACATACTGCCTTCATCTGTTTGGGCTGCTGTAACAAAATGCCACAGGCTGGGTGTCTCATACACAACAGAAATTTGTTTCTCACAGTTCTGGAGACTGGGAAGTCCAGGATCAAGGTGGATTCCGTGTCTGGCGAGGGCCTGCTTCCTGGTTCACAGACAGCGCCATCTCGCTGCGTCCCCGTGGCGGAAGGGATGAGGGGTCTTGCTCAGGCCTCTGTTATAAGGGTGCTAATCATATTTGTGAGCGCTGATGACCTCATGACCCAATCTCCTACCAAAGGCCGCCATGGGGGTGAGGATTTCAACATATAAATTTGGGGGGGACACAAACATTTGGTCCCCAGCACACACATAGGTGACAAATCCATAAAGAAATACAGGTAAGTGGCTGCCGGGACAGCTGGGAAGGATGAAGGTGGGGTGTGGGGAGGGACTCTCGAGGTGACTGGCAAAGTTCGGTGGCAGCAAGGGCATTTGCCTTTACTCCAAGTCACTGAGCTGCACATTTGCTTACTGCTGCTTTTGCAAAGATGAAAACAAACTTAAAAATTCCCCCAGGGATCAGCTTTACAAGTCACCCAGAATGCTCCAAGCTCTAGACAAAAGCCAAGGGACAAGGCTGACAACTAAAGAGTTAGTAGCAGTCCAGACACCCCGACTCTGTAGCTACCAACCTTTGCCGTGGGGACGACTTGATCCCAGCTCCCTAGATGAACGAAGGGGCTTCAGGTCAACAACTTGGCCATCTGGGCTGCAGGTCCCGTCCTGGCCGTGGTACGGCAGAGCATCTGGGCTTTGCAGTGAACAAGCCCCTTTTCAAATCCCAGTTCTAACACTAGATACCGGTATTCCTGTTGCCAAGACTCTAGGACCCTCGTCCCTGTGAAACAAGGTCATGCCCTGTCATGTCCAGGTCTCCAAGGAATCTCCCAGGTTCCACTCTTAACCCTGGTCCCTTGACTGCTGGGCCTCCCTGGTGCAGGCCACCTGGCTGGCTAGACCTCTGACCACTGCCTGCTTCTGCAGCCCCTCTGCCAGACCAGCCCCAGTCATCTGCCACGTACGGGCGCCCATCTGGTATCTGAGGCTGGAGTCTAGCCAGCCAGGATGTTCGGATGCTCCTCTCTCCAAGAGCCACCCTGACTGCCTCTCTCCCACAGAGTGACCATCCTGCTGCAGTCCAGGCCCTTCCATTGTCATTTACGCACCGAAGAAATTAATCCCCTGGGTAAGCCCACCCTTCCAATCTCACTGCGGTTTTGTTTTCTTGGACACAGTACACCACCCAAGCCAGCCAGCTTTTTCTGTTCCTTACACATGACTCAGAAGTCTCCAGGTCTAGAAATGCCCTCAGATAGATCGTGCTTTTTAATGAGCTCATTTGCTTTGGTTAGGAAATCGAGACTCAGAGAGGTGATGGCAGGATCGGTAGATCCCACACCTATCAGTGATAAGGCTCGTACCCAAACCCAGGAGTCTCTGACGGTGACTGTCTGTATACTTCTCGCCATCCGTCCATGGCTGCTGTGTCTTTGCAAACATGCATCGGTGCTCACCACTTCCATGCAAGCTGCCGTTAGCTCTGTGCCAGGAACGAGGCTAGGCAGGGACAGGTGGCCCTGGAGGGGTTGGGGGGTATCTTGGTGTTGTCAGTTTGGATGAGGGGGTATGGTACACACAACCCTGCACTGACACAGTAAAGATTTACGGGGAGGACAATACATAAGCAGTGACCATACAGCATGTTAAATGCCACAGCGAAAAGGGTACATCATACTACTGACATATGTGTGTCAAAAGTCATAAAAGTCTGCATGCCCATGTCTGCAGCCATTCCTCTTCTGGGAACTTATTCTACAGAGCTAATCACGGATACGTGAAAAGATTCAGCTACAAGTATGCTCAGCACACCACCGTTTATGGTGGGGAAATGTTTGAAGCAACCCAAATACCAAACAATACTGGATCGGTTAACTAAATTATGGTATATCCATTCAATGGAAACTATGTAGTGATGAAAATAATAAAATTTCATCTAGTGCCATAAAAAGATATTCACAAAATATTGATCAGAAAAAAATGCCTATTATGAAACAGAATGTAGATATACTAATGTAGATATTCTATTATTTGAGGTATTTATGCCCCCATAGAGAAAAGAAGCATATATACCAAAATGTTTAAAAATAGGATTAGTAAAGACACTTTTTATTCTCTTCTTTTTGCTTATCTGTGTTTTATACAATAAACATACATCCATTGTATAGTCAAAAATTAAAATGAAATCCTATTCCACCAGAAAGCTCCTTAAACACTCATCTGATTCTGTCACTCCTTCCTGCTGCACGTCCTCACGCCGTGTGTTTATGCTGTGCGCTCGCTACAGTTGGGTCTTGCAATGTGGATTCCACCAACTTAAAGCCCAAAGCAAATGCTGTATAATTTAACTAGCGGCTTTACAAGACCGCCCATGGGCTCTACAAGACCGCCCATGGGCTCACGTCTCTGCATTCTGCAAGGTGAGCTTTCCCAAGTACGGAAAATCTCCATTCAGGGTTTAAAAACAAAAAACTCCAACAATAAATTTAAACTCTAGTGCTAACCCAAAGATACATAAAGCCAAATAAAGTGCTGCGTCATGCTTACCACATTAGCAAACATTAAAAACAGTGATAGCAGCTGGGGCAGTAGGTTGTCATGAGGCGTATTGTAACACAGTGCACTGGATGCCATGCACGTTCAGAAGTCATCCCATTGAAAAAGGAAAAATAATTCATTTTAACTCTCTTTCCAGCACTGCTTCCCTTTCATAATAAGGTCATTTATACCTTTAAAGTTCTTTGCTTCATCTATTTTTCTTTATATTTTCTGAAATGCAAAGTTGCCTACAACATGTTAGAAGAAATGGGAAAACAGCTGTTTGTTTATGTTTGTGTTTATTATTGTCCTGTGCAGGATTCAAAAGAACTTTCCCAGTGGAACCCTGTCGTCTGCTTGGCACCTTAGCAGGGCAGGCAGGGGGCAAGCGCAGGGACAGAGAGAGATAGCCCTTCCCTCCACCCGCAGCCTGGCCCATGTTCCCTTCTTCCACTGAACACCACACATGCCTCCGGAGAGCTTCAGGGCTAAGGCGGCGGGGTCCAGAGGCTGCTCAGAAAACGGTGTCTAACCACAGAAAGGTCAGCTACCCGGCTCTGCAGTGGGCTGGCTGCTAACACACAAACACAAGCCCCGGGTACCAAATTCAGACTCAGAGGTGGGAGGAACCTCAAAGGAGCCTCCCAGGGCCCTTCTGCCTGCACTGCACCGGGGGTCTGGTGACAGTTCATGGCGGATCAGCGCAGCCATTTATTTTATAATATTTATGTATATTTTGGTGAGTGCGCTGAACAGAAAGCTAGCTGCTGCTGCTGAGTGGCTTTTCATTAGCAGGACTGCGAGAAGCACTCTCTGCTTGAGAAACAGGCTATCTGCAGCAGGCAGAATGTTCCGTAGCGTGTCAACTACCTGAGCACTGCTGCGCCCCAGAGTCTCTGTCTCACCATGAGAGCGTGTGTGGGTGTGCGCGCAGGCCTATGGCTACCGGAGGATGCAGGGAGAGGGACCGAGATGCTCTTTCCTCCTCTTCCCCCAGCCACCCGGAGCCGCAGAAGCACATTCCAAAGACGGTCGGGAAAGCAATGTGGTGCATCCGCTGAGCGGAGCGGGATGCTCTGATATACTGCGAGGCGGGGCCAGTTATTAAAAAAGAAAAGGAAAAAAAGATAGTCGAGGCCTCTTCCTCCCCCTGGTTGTTGTTGACGCTCCGAAACACTGGCTCTGGCGCGCTTTCTGATCCCTGGAGTTTGATGCACGTTTGATTCACAGACGGCGGCGTGTCTGCACCAGATGGCCTCGAGTTAATGAACACAAACTCATCACTTTTGCTCACCAGGGAAATGTGCAGCTCGATCTGATTTGTACTCTACAACTAAAAATATTTGAGTATTTTTAGGGAGCATTTTACTGAGACAAAATGGCACTTCAGGAAAGCGTTAAAAGAACAGAGACTAACCAGCGATTGCAGCTGCAATCTTCTACACACTGATCAGCCAGCGCCGTAAGCAGATCGTTCTGTCACCGACACTAAAGTTCCATGCTGCAAGCTGCACAGAAGTGATGGCCCCGTTCCGCTCTGCTCTCCCTCCTCCCTGCTCCCACCCCGCCACCCGTGCTGCCCCAAGCAGAACTTGGGGTCCCAGCGCACAATGGAGAGCTCATCCCAGACTAGATTTTCTCTTTTACATATCAGCAAAAGCATGTGTGTGCCCAGGACACACACACAGTCTTTTAGATATTATTTCCATGTCTTATCTGTATGTTTTTATATATAACAATTTTAGGGTTTAGCAAAACATCCACTGCACAGGAGCTCCGTCCTGCCCAACCACGATAGAACTTTGCTCAGCTGAGTGTTTTCCGGATCACCTGCACCAACAAACAAAACCAGCTGCCTCCCCTCGACGGATCAGGAAGTAGGAAGCTGTTGCATACAGCTCGCTTTTTCCTTCTGCAAACATTTTCTGCTGTTTTGTGTAGAAATCTTAGCGACTCGGCTCATGACCATGAAAGCCGGAGCTTTATAAGCCAGCTCGGTCCTCTGCTCTCTCCCAACACAGTCAACAGCCCCACAATTGGGCTCTTTTCTCATTAAATGTGACTGCTGCATAGCCCAGGTCCAGAGAAGTTCCTCATGGCCTTGAAACCTGGGAGCTTACTAAGAACAGCAACTGGGACCCCACCCCAGACCGACTGGACCCAAATCTGCATGTTAACAAGATCCCCAGGTGGCTCACGTGTACAAGCAACTTGGAGAAGTACTGCTGTGTAGTCATCCTCCCGTGTGTGACGGTCTTTGACTGTAGACCACAAGTATTCTCACAGGGTGCTCTGTCTACACAGGGAAGTAGTTTAATCACCCAGCAGCCTTCCCCAGAAAGATGTCTAATAAGTACCGTGTTTCGCTGAAAATAAGACCTACCCATAAAGGAAGCCCTAGCAGGATTTCTACGCATTTGCGCAATAGAAACACTACCCCGAAAATAAGACCTAGTGGCTACCCAGCGCATCTGCACAACCCATGCATTTTGTCGCGGAGCAGTAAAGAAGACGAGCAGCCCTTCTCATCTGCCCCATGAGAGCTCTGTTGCTCCACATGAGAGATTGGGGCCAATGGTTCTAAAGGAAACAGAGTCGCAAGAAATTCAGGATGGAATTCGGGCTTTGGAGAGTTATGATGATGTTCCAGAAGAAGACGACTTAACTATATTTGAATAAATGTAGATTGTTGTACCATACTTAAAAAAAAATAACACATCCCCTGAAAATAAGCGCTAGGGTGTCTTCTTGAGGAAAAATAAATATAAGATCCTGTCTTATTTGGGGGAAACACAGCATCAGATTTTCACAGAAACCTTTCACTTTCTACAGAGATCATCTGTGCAAATACAGGTCACCTGTAGAAGAAGAAAATATCACCGTTTGTAACGTGATGTTGTTTGGTAAAGATGAGCACAAACGAGGGAAAGTGAACTGTTTTCCCCTTGAACGGAGCTGCCTGGAGACAGGATCCACCACGGAGGAACAGGCTTCCAGCGAAGCATCTCAAGTTGCCTTTGGCAGGATGTCTCCTGACTCCAGCCTTCTCCTGCTTAGGCAGCTAAATGAGGTTCTCTTTCCAGCCAATTCTAAAGCAGGTGCAGATAATGAACAGGAAAGAATGGTTCTTGGGTGGTGGTTTCAAAGCACACTCTTTGTCACCTGAAGAGATGGCACAGTGGGCAGGACAGGGCAGCGAGAAGACCTCTGGCTGCTCCAGACTCACCACTTATGCCTTCCCCTGCCAGGCCAAGCACGGCAAATGGCTACGACAGTCTGGAATGATCCTCAGAACTGGAAGAGGCAGGAGGCCTCAGGGGGTAAGTCTGCCAGGGGCTTGGTCTGCTTGGTGCTGCCGCCGAGTGTGGCCGCCTTGGCAACCAGCTGCTGTGCCCAGGCCAGAGACAAAGGGTGGACGAGCTACACACCCACTCAGCCCGAAGGCTGGAAAATCTGACTCTGCACATTTGAGAGCCCCTGTCTGGTTCCGGTCCAAACATTATGGCTACCAATAAGTGAGTTCTAATTCGATGAAGCATCTATGATGATTCTGGACTTATATAACTCAGAATTTCACCTTAGCAAGATTCACTGGATGTCAGAGTAGGAAAGCCTTTATATGTGACCTTCTCATACACAGGTTTCAGATCCAAATGCCCCCAGGAGGGAGCAAGGACAGTACACAGGCTCTGGGAGAAGGATCCGAATGGCGCCGTCCAACACGGTCACCACTGGCTGTGTGGCTGTGGAGGACTGGCGACACGGCCAGTCCAAACTGAGAAGTGCTGTGAGTGCAAAACACACAGTTTTTCAAACAGGTAGTAACTGTCTGTGGGGAAGGGTGGGGACTAGAGCTAACGAGATGCCTTTTTGAAAGGCGTTAAAATTCAAACTCTAAATAAAGAAGACTGCAGACCCAGTTCCACTCCTGGGTCACTGGTTTGTGGCTAAGGATTTTACACAGAAAGGGGACAGGCCCCCGAATGGCCAGGCTGGTGAAAGGAAAGTCTGAAACATGAACCAGGCTCTGACTCTGGGGAGTCCCTCCTGGCTTCTTACCGGGGCTGGCTGACCAGTCAAAGCTTCAATGGCAGCTGGAAAGGAAGCCGTGACCTTCGTGAGGCGCCTTCACCTCTCTGGACTGTGTGTCTGGAACGTGAGGGGGTCCCAGGAGAAGGCACCCAGGTCCTCGGGGCTCTAACATTCTAGCGACCATGAGCCTCACACAGAGAACTTGGGGTGAGCTGTCACAGGCACTACAGACAGCAAGGACGTGGGGGCCAAACAAGCCGCCACGGGGAGACGCAGATCTCTTAGAACTGAACTGTCGGCGTCCCATTTCATTACATAAATATTTCCTGCTTTCCGATCAGGGGCAGGCCCTAGGCATTGGGTGGAGGGAGTTTACAAACACAACTCAGCCGGGGTCCTCCTCACCTTTGCAGGTTAGCAGGGGCGGTGCACCAAGGGGAGAGAGACCCGTGCTCAAGTGCGTTATGAGGTCACAGATGCACGTGAGCAAAGGCGCGGGACTCTGCTCAGGAGCAGGGGAGAAAGCGATACCAATACCGGAGAGAGTTGGGGTGGCCTCCTAGAAGACTCAGGGCTTTCATTAAATATGGAAGAATGAACAAAAAAGGAGAAGACATTTTAGGCAAAGGGAACAGTAGGTACAATAGGCCTGGGACGATGAAACCAGAGGACAGGGAGGAGCGTAGCAGAGCAGAAAGCCGGTTCACCGCACGAGAAGCACACACTGTTATTAAAACCATCTGAAACGGCTGCTTCTCGCTCCTGACAGCAAAGGTGAATCATGGCAGGATAAATGTTGATGCTCTCAAAGGCGATTTCTAAATATAAACTTCAGCAATTTAAACAATAAATGTATTCTGTTTTATTAGTAATTGTCTTAATTTATGATTATCATGTACAATTTGCATTATCTAATCATGGTTTAGAACGAAGAGATGTATTGCAGATGATTATTCAGATGTTGCAGGCGCTCTTTTGATTCCATTTCCTTAGGCTGGTGGTGCTCTGCAAGGTGCTGGCATTCTCTGGATGTTTCATCCTCATCAGGTATGGAAATCCAGGAACCAAACTACCAAGCCGGGAGGCTTTTTCAGATGGCGTGAGTGGAGGGTGGGTATTTCCTTGTTTTCCGCCACGCTGTTCTCTGCGATCGTCCTGCACACCCATGTGCCTAGTCCTCAGCAAGCCTTCTTTCCCACGATACCTCGAGAATCCCAGCTACGTGTTGGTCCCCAACTCTGCCAACCTATCCCTCTTTCCAGCATGACATGTGACTGCAGAGTTTTAATGAGTGAGGAAATAAATATTTTAGATGCCCTGGTAGTGTGAACTGAACTTCTACTAAAGAGAAGCCAATTATCTCCAGATATAAGTTGGGAAGTAGGCATTTGGCCATGCTACTGGTACAGGCCTCAAAAAAAAAAAAAAAAGAAAAAAAAGAAATCTCCTGGGAAGCGGACCCTCGCACATATTCAGACAAAGCAATTTGCTAGAACTACAAAAGGAAGGGCTACATAAACACGGATGGTTCTGACACATAATTATTCTGCTGCTCTGTCTCTATAGCTCCTGATTTATAAGCAAACTCTCACCTGCAGGTTTGCATTCATCAATCCCAAACCCATCTAAGGATAGACTCGTGTTCTGTGTGGCTAGTCTAGATGCACAGCCCGGCCGCACCCTTCATTCATTCACCAGATGTGCGTCACGTCCGGCTCTGTAAAGGGCAGAGACCAGCTATGGGCTGGAGATTCGGTGACAGACAAGGCAGAGTCAAGGAGTTTTTGGAGCAAAAGGGGAAACAAATCAATAACAATTAAAAGCAAGGAGGATAAGTGTGATGATTAGAGTGCAGGAGCTATGAAGACACGCTCTCGAGCCAGCTCTGGGGCCACAGTTGAGACTGAGTGGATAAATAATGTACATACTAGCTATTAAGTCACAATTATTTTCCTCTCTGAGATTTGAAAGCTTGTTAATAGCCAAGATGATCACTTACAAAAGGAACTTGGTAAAAAGTAGTTATAACCACCAGATCTCTCATTTTTATACCCAATTTTCATTATGGAGGTGGCAATATAATGAAGTAGTCAGCTGAATAAATAGTATGTTTGTAAATTAAAAAAAAAACACTGGAGGTGGCTTAAGCTGGAATTATGGAGTCTGGAGAGGGGTTTGTGACGACAGGGAACAAGTGACAGCAGACTAGCACCTGCAGTTTGGGGAATGGTGAGAGACTGATCATACAAATGGACAATGCCTGGCTCTCACTCACCACAGCCTGCAGCAGTCTGCCCAGGAAACCGCCTGCTATCCCGGTACCCAGCCCAGGAAGCCTGTGCCCATCGGCCCAAATGGCCAGCACTTATTCACACACTTCCTGGTGCCCACACGGGGAGGAGCAGTCCCCTCCTTGGGCTGGGTCAGAGGACTTGAGTCAGCCAGGGGACATCAGCAAAGGATGCGGAAGCCTGATAGGCACCTGCCATCAGGGCCCAGCATCCTGCCACCACCGCGGGAGCCAGCCAACCTGGGCTAACCTCCTCGAGAAGGAAAGACCACGTGGGGAGAGAGATCCAGACAGCCTGGGCATCCCAACTTAGCCCAGTCTCCAGGTGGCCCGCCGACCAAATGCAGTCACGTGAATGTGCCCAGGCAAAACCAACAGGACAATCCGGCCCACCCACAGAATGGTGAGACACGATCATTTTTGGTTTAAAACACTATGGTGAGGGCAATTTGTTATGCCCCGAGAGACAACTGTACACTCAGAAAAAATAAATGTGTCCACAGCAGTGATTCACAGGCCCAAGAGTCGACCTGAGGTCTTGTCCACCACCTTACAGAATAACAGAGAATGTGTCGATGAACCAAGCTATCCCTGGCACTCAAACCTGAGATCAAGGTCCAGGTTCACTCAAAATCACGGTAGGTAGCTCATCCAACTGCTTAACAATGCTCATGTCATGCAACATGCTCCCGCCCTCAGAGATCCTGAGATCCTGGGATACGGCCGGCTCTGTGTGCATAAAGGTGAGGCTGCTGCCACCATTCTGCAGCCTCATGTTAGAGGGGGATGGCTGCTGACAGATCACTGCACAGAGGGGAAGGATGACCAGAGAGTGAAGGCACCTGCCTGCATCACACAGCTGTTAGTGCAAGGGACAGTATGAGAACCCGGTCACCCCAAAGCTAGTGTCTTTCAGGTGATACACGCTGCCTCCGGGGGATGAGGATGAAGCTCCAATCCTGCAGCTTGGAGATAATGATCACATGTCAGTTCTAGGCCAGATGCTGCTATTTGGGACTATAGAGTGTTCTATCTTCAAAGTGATCTTTGGGTAAACAAAGCCACAAGCAGTATCTCCCAGAGAGACACTCAGCAAGACTGAGGATGAATCCATCCATCCATTCATTCATTCATTATGGATAGCCACGTATGTCTAAATAGGATCTGAGACAGCAAAGCCCATAGATATTTAAAAAAAAAACCTATAGTTATTTATAGGATATTATTTAAAAATCTCTGTCTTTTGTTGTTATTTGTTTTTTTTGCTTGCTTGTGAAGGCTTCAAATTCATGTATACTGTTTTAACAATGTTAAAAATTTTGCAGCAGAAATCTAATGACTCGCATGTGAGGGTCACTAGGGACACCCCCCAACGCAATAAACGAAGTGTTACATTAACATTTGTCAAATAAAGGGAACTGGGTCACCTACCATCACTAAGCTCTCCCTTGAACTGATTAGTAGACGATCTGAAAGTGGTTTGGGAATGCAATTTGCAAATGGATGGCGCTACAGATGCATACATTCCACTTTGGGGGAGGAGGGTGGAGAGAAAAAGACAAACATATGCTAGAAACAAATTTTAATCATCATAAATCATGCTGCAGTTTATTCGACTGTAATAATACTATTCGTTGGCTCATTATGAGGTTTCATACCACCTTAAAAACACAGATCACTCCTGCATGACATACAGCATGGATTGTTAGGTCTGACATGTAAGCTAATTATATCTGATCTCAGCTCTGCCTCCAGCCTGTTGGGGAGGCAGACAGAGACGGTGTTCTCCCCACGAAGCCTGGAATCCCCTCACTCTGCGGTGCTGCTGAGCCAGCCCGAAGGTCAAAGGTCGTTTGAGGAGGAACAATTGAGACCACAAGATGGGGAAAAGCTGGTATTCATAGTAATTTCTGGGAGTAGTTACTGATACCATATTGCAAATGTACTCCTCTAAGAGTTCATTGTGAAGTTAAAAGAGGAGTGTGTGTGTGTGTGTTATATGTGTGTAGAGTGCTTATGTAAGATGCTAGTCCCTTTCCATACATTATCTCATTGAATTTCCCAGCAAGCCTATGAAGCAGATATTTTTTTTATTATCCACATTTTATATACAAGAAAGTTGAGGCCAGAGAAGTTAAGAAACTTGCCTGAGATCACAGAGCAGCAGAGCTGGGATTGGAACCAACCCGTCTTTCACTTGGGCCTGAGTCCTGAGCCACGGATTGAGACGCAGGGGCAAGCCCAGTGCAGCTGCTGTCTGCTCCATCGGGATTTGAAGGAGGTGGGGGGCAGAGGCCTGGGGGGCCGGGGGCTGAGAACAGCACAGGGGGGCAGGCCCAGGGGTCCCTGGGCTCCCTGGAAAAGCTGCACTGAAAATCCCATTGCCTTACAGGGGGAAACAACACTCAACAAACCTAACCGCAAGGAACAGGGTGGGCATTGAACTCATTTCACCGATTAGTATATGGTGACGTCTAGACAATCCAAAGGTGGCCAGTACAGGGCCTGAATCATAAATTAGGGCAATTCATGATGCAAACTCTGCTCTAATTTCAAGAATGAGTTGCCTTCTGAAGAATAGTTAGCCGGGAAAGTGACAGAATGGGGCCTGTCTCCATGCTCAGCGAGAGGGACGTTAACGGAAGGATTTTACACATAGCAGCTCACACGCCATGCCCTGGCTAGTGTCCGTTGAGTTATGGCTTCACTCAAGCTGCGGAGCTGGGAAAGGCAGGGGACAGAGAGATTAATCGAGTCTTTGTCTCTGAGCCTCCCTCAACTTCGTCTCTGCAGTCAAGTCGTCTCAGTTCATAGGAACAAGGTAATAACCGCAGTGAATTCAAAAATAGAAAAGAATAAAATGTCGGCTCTTGCGTCAGTTACAAAATGCATCTTTGGCAAGGACTGGAATCTCGCCGGTTGCTTGCTCTCCATGACCCCGATTCGGCCAAAGCCTTGCGAGTGCAGAGCATTTTCTAGAGGACAATCCTCAGCACGCTCATAATCTCCCTCAATCCTCGCAACAGCCTGCAACGTGCGCAAACGGGCCAGGGGTTGCCAGCTCGACTTCACAGATTAGGATATTATAAAGAAAAAAAAGTTGCATGAGTCACCAAAGCACCACAAAGTCCCTTAAAGAGAGTCAGAAACTTTCAGTATGTAGGCAGCACTTCTTGGAGAATTTTTGGGTGACTTCTTCACCCAAAAGTGCTTTTGCAATCCTAAAATATCCAGTTTTTCTTTTCATCCAAACACAGTTCTTCTTTTAAACATTTCTTTCATTATTAATATTATTTTTGATTGACAAATCACAGTTGTATACATTTATCGGGTCCAATGCAATGTTGTTATGTGTGTACACAATGTGGAATGGTTAAATCGAGCTAATTAACATATCCATCACCTCCAATGCCCATTGTTTTTTATGATGAGACATTTTAAATGCACTCTAAGTTATTCTGAAATATACAGGCAGCAATATATTGCTGTGCAATAATAGATCTCCAAACCTACTCCTGCTGCCTGTCTGGAACTCTGCACCCTTGATCAACCACTCGCCTTGCCCCCTCCACCCCAGCCTCGGGTAACTGTCTTTCTCCTCTCTACTTCTGTGACTTTAACTTCTGTAGATGCCACACGTGAGTGAGAGCATGTGGTATTTGCCTTCCTGTGCCTGGATCATTTCACTCAGCATAAAGAACACAATTATTCCTGACCACCTTTCACCTCCTGCTCTGTTTCTTTCTCCAGGCCTGCTTGTCTAGGCTCCTTTGCATACACAACGTGCACACGACCACGGCTCGCGTTTCCTTTCTTAGCCCTAATCCCTGACGAGTGTGCTATTTGCCTTTTTTCCTACCTAAGGATATATATTTTTTTTCTGCTGCTGCTGCTCTTTGATCGTCCCTTAGGTTCGTTTTCTCTTATCTTTTATCAACTCCCCTAACCCCTGCGTTCCTGGGCCACCTAATTTACCTCTCTACTTCCGAGTCTCATTAGTCTGGCATAGGAAACATGGAGCCCCGCTGTCATAACAAAGACTGTGTGCGTTTGTGAGGACCACTTTACAAAATGATTTAGCAGAAAGAGGGGCACCTTGCTGCATACTAATAACGCTCTAATAATGTTTTCCTGCAGATGGCTGCGCCCAGGCGACTTGAGTGGAGGCTGCAGTGAGCCCAGCATGGCTGAGGGGGACCTGGGGAGGCACCGGCTCCTGGGAGATGGGGAGAAGAAGGCTCAGGATGGAAAATCATGGACCAGACAATACTATCAAGGAAAACTCAATGGTATTCAATATCATAACCAGAAAAATTGACCAACTTCAAGAATCAGAAAGGAATCAACTTGAACATGAGTCAACATATATTGGAATTAATGCTGCTCTCTGCGGACTAATAGCAGACAGTCTTTTTGGACACATCTTCAATGTGACATAGGGTCATAGAGCTACTGGCGTACCAAGGGCAGTGATCCTATGTTGACAGCGCACATACCTCACAAACGGTTTGCAAGTTTACCTTTGAATATGGGTGATTTGAACTGTGAAACCTGTACTGTAGCATGGATTGATGGTCTTGTTTTTGGTGGCCTGTACCCCGTGTCTTTGGCCGCACCTGTGAATGGTGGCCTGGCGGCCAGGTATGATTCAGCTCTGCCACCAGAGAAAGGAGACAAATGAACTGGATTAGAATTTCTAAGCCTGTCTTTAAAAAGATGTTAATTTCCATTTTGCTCCCAAATGTATTTGCAGCAAATGTTGAGTCTAGACGATAAACTACTTACAAAAGCCCTTCAGTTACCTGAACCTGGCCCAGAAATTCACTGATTTTAAGCAAATATGTACGCACATACGTATACATACACAAAATGGTAAAAAATAACCTCTGTCTAATGCATGAATAAACATAAGCTCATTATCATGTAAGGTATAATTCAGGGACATACAACAAAAGGCTGAACCCCAGTAAGGCTACCCCCTTAAACAGCACAGCTTCACTAGCTCACCCCCCATTTACACTGGGTGTTGAGTTTGGTCTGTAACCTGGGGTTGGGGGGAGGGGAGGGAAATAATCACACAGCAATTGTCACTGATAATTTTGCAAAGAAGCCAAACGGAAATGAAAATGAAAAAAGTGTATTAAAAAAAGACATTTTCCTATCACAAGTGCTTGGGCGTTACACTGTGGATTCCTGAAACCACACAGCAGGCTTTGTGTGAATATGTGTAGAAATAATACATTAGTGTTTAATTCAACCAAGTGTCTTTGGCATAATGATATCCCCCAAACCAGATCCTTTTGTTTCTCACCCTGTTTTCCCTTCTTACTAAATCTTGCTATTTTGTAAAAAGTTTTTGTATTTGTGAATGTGTTTCTGCCAGCAAAAGAAGCATGGAAATTCCTCCACCATTAGCCAACCCTGATCCTGACAGACTGAACACTAAGGACACATTCTTACAAAATGGGAAGCCGGCAGGGTGAAAGATGGGGCGACAGGGGAGGACTAGCCTTCATCACCAGCCTCCTTCACCACTTACACACCTGTGAGGGTGTGGCACGCCGGGCCACGTGCCGGAGTGGAATGAGCACACACAAAGCTCGGAAGCAGGGAACTGGCATGTGCACCCTGGGCTCCCCCATTTACAAACCCCGTGACCTCAGGAGCATCAGCCAGTCTCCTGTAGGACAGGGATTAGAACAACGGCCTCCCAAGGCTCCCTGTACAAAGCAGATGAGGGGGTGTTTGCTAAAGTGCTTTCTGCACCCCCGACTCCACTGACCCATGCTCGCCATTGGCCCAGCGGTACCAGGTCACCAGCCACAGGCAAACCAAAATTGGTGCCCCACTCTGGGGACAGGGGCTCTGGGCGTGGCTGGTTGAGAGGCGCGCCCCCTCACTGAACAGCAGGAACCCCAAATCCCCAGCAGAAGGGAGCCAGAGGGAGGCAGCTGTAGTTCTGCTGCCAGGCTTTCTCCACACCTGTCTGGCCAGGTGCAAGATCAGGGTCACAGATTGCCCAGAGCGCGGGGTCAGGACAGGAGTCCCCTGCAGCTCTGAGGCCAGACAGTGACTCTGATCGCCTGGCAAATTCAGAGGTGACCCCCAGGAGGGGAAGATGATTTTCCAAACAGTCGGGTTTGGGTGCAGACTTCGCCACGGAACGCCATCCTCCTTTTGCTTTGCTGTGGGAGGGCACGGTCAGGTGGGCGGCCCTCGCACCTGCGGTGGCCGTGAGCGGCGGAAAGGGGTCACCGGGCCGAGTTTCAAAAGCAAACACGCGACGAAAAGCGAGCTCGGAGGGGTTGAAGGCGAAGGGCGCGCGGGCCACAGTGCTACGCTCGCTCGCCCCGCACGCGCTTCCCACCCAAGGGACAGTGACACCGCCCTGACCCCGCGCGCCGCCGGGGCCCTCCGCGCCCGCAGCCAATGGGCGGGCTCGCTCGCCGGCTGCCTTGGCAACGGGAGCCGGCCGGCCTGCCCGGAGCGCGCGTCACGTGAGCGGGGCGCGCGGGGGAGGGGCGCGCGGGGGAGGGGCGCGCGGGCAGGCGGCGCCGGGGGAGGGGCGCGCGGGGGAGGGGCGCGCGGGCAGGCGGCGCCGGGGGAGGCGGTCCCGGTTTGAAGCCGGTGCAAAGCGCTAACGTCTGTTTTCTTTCTTGTCCGCGTCCTTTAAGCTCCAGACACACACGCGTAAACACAAACGTCCTTTCATCTGCGCTCCCGAGGTGCACGCGGCTCCCCGGCTTTCGTGGCCGACATGAAAGCTGTGATCTCGGGAAGCCCGAAACGAGCCTCGCCGGCGGTGGCGGGGGCGGTGGCGGCGGCGCGGCCGGTGGGAGCGGCCGGGAGGCTCCGCCGCGGGGGTCGCGGGGCGCGGAGCCACGTGGGGCCCAGACGGAATGGGGTGCACGTCTGAAAGGGGACGCGCGGCCCCTGCGGGAGGCGCCGGGGCCTGCTCCCCTCGTTGCCCCCATGATGAAAGGCGCCGCGTCCCCTCCCCCGTAGTCCTCTGATCTGTCATCTCCAAGGCCAGTCTGTGCAGCCAAACTAGGGCAGGGCTTATAAATCTACCTGCTTGAACAACAAAGGCCCTTTTGTTGTGTCTAAAATAGACCCTATCCTAGCTGAAGTGCTGGGTTTAAAATGTTTCCAATGCCTTCCCTTTCTTGTCCACGGAAATTAACGAATATATTATATAGACAGAGAATGAATCTATGTGTTGGTAAGATAAGAGGTGACAGGCACCTAGATTCTTTGCCTTTTTTTTTCCTTCCTGCTTGCAGCCAGTGGGTGGGAACCTAATGGTGTTCCTGTCATCAGACCACAGGAATCAGGGAGAGGAGGAAAAATGTATGGGTCCTGTCCCCATGTGATAGATGAAAGGCACTGAATGTGTCCGAGGATGTTGCTCACAGCTATTTTGCACATGGGTTTAATGCACCCGCCAAACATTCCCAGGGTGCCTGCTTCCTGCAAAGTGCCAAAGATGCAAAGAGAGGGATGGTCCCACTAGTCATGCAGGAGAAGAAACGTGCAAACTCCCGAAATGGGTCGGGTGAAATGAGCGTTGCAAGCCAAGTGTGACGAGAACACAGAGGGAGGCGGGTCCTGACAAGGGTCCTGGGGTGTGGGAAGAAGAAAAGGAAGACCCTGGCCATGACGGAGCACCTGTTTTGGGACAGACATTTTGCATATGCACTATATCATATAACCCTCATGACTCCCTAAGAAAGCCACTGTTACCCTGTTTAACAAATCAGGAAACCCAGGCTCAGAGAGGGTAACAATCCAAGGTCCTACGAACACCAATGACAGAGCGGTGGCTGCCCGAGTCATCCTCACGCCCCCATGGGGTTTCTGCTCCCTAAACAGACTAGCAGATGACGGATCCCTGCGAAGAACGCAGCTGTGTGTGCAGCTACCATTTCCTGCTCTTCACCTAAGCCGTGAAGTTCATGAAATCGTGGGCTTCAAGCACCCACTGTAGTTTTCCTAATACATATTAAAATAAGCACATAACAATTAAGATTTCAAAGACTCATCTAGATACAGCCTAAAATCATCTTGCATACTACAAGGGTTCCAAAAGTGTGGCCCATGGGGAGAAATTTGAATTCATTCATTCAGACGTCACCCTATGTTGGCCAGGGTTATTTTGTAGATACCTCTACTAAAATGGAAATGTCTCCTTGGTCCTGGCAAGAATGCTTGCTTCTGTCATCAGTCTGGCCAGCACGTGGACTCCTAGGTGCTTTGGATGCACTTGAATGGAAAACAGTGAACATGTATAAAAGACGGATGTGGGGTTTGCACTGCTCCTGATTGACGGGTGCCACCACCCAGGGACGCACCTCCCGGCCACTGCAGCAAAGACCTTGGGCCACCAGAGGGCAGTAACACAAACCAGATTTTTCATTTGGGCCAGAACGTGGGTGTGCAGGGTTTAATATGTAAAGGCCATTATTACAAGCTTTTCCTTTCCCCTCCCCCTATTAATGAACAAATGCCCAAGGGTAATACAGAGATTTCTAAATACAGTGCAAGAAAGGGCAATCTACTTGTACGCAGGGAGGCTAACACACAGTAATAAGTGGAAATGAAAATACTCACCGAGATGCAACTAAACCATTACAGCGGAGATCTAGCTGTCTGTACGGCTGCGTACATAGAAATATAGATGCCTGCCTCCCCGAAATGGGCACTTCTAAAATATTTATTCCCCAAGTCCTTATTTAGAGTTCATAATAACACCTGTAATTACAACCTCAAAGCTACAGGCAGGGTCCAAGAGGAATTTTATCTCTATTGCTGGGCACACAAAGGGGGATTTTTCTCTTTGACCAAGGTAAGTGAATGAATTATTCAGGGTGTTTCCATGGGCATTTAAATCATAACTTCAGGCTTTAAACAATAGTGCAAATAATTTTCTTTTTTTTAAAGATGAAGAGCTGTCTGATCCCCAAATCGGAAAATATCAACTGACATTTACCCACGTTTAGTCAGGGTCTTCCAATGCAAATAAATGATTTTTCAGTGCTGGTGGAAACAGGAGTCTTTTGCTGCTTTGACCGGTTTCAAGCATTGCAGCACAGAGAACACAATAGACTAAGAAGATACACTTCCAGTGTGCAACCTACCCATTTCCCTGGGAACAAAGAAACAGAAGTAATCCTGACATGCTCTCAGTTCATGACAGAAAAGAAGATTGGCTGATCCTATATTTTCACAATGGTTGGGCATTTGAGGACCTGTGGAAAACAGCATGAAGTCATCGTAGGCAGCCTTATCTCTGGAATCACCCCCTTAAACCCTGATACAGGCAGCTCTCTCTGTCCTTGGTTCTGCATCTGTGGATTCAACCAACCTCAGATCAAAAATATTATAAATAAAAAAATAACAATACTGCAATAAAAATAACTCAAGTGTTTAAAAAAATACAGTATAACTATGTACATAGCATTTATATTATATTAGGTATTATAAGTAATCTAAAGATGATTTAAAGTACAGGGAGGCTGCGCACAGGTTATATGCAAATGCCATTTTGCATCAGGGACTTGAGCACCGGTGGACTTTGGTATGTGCAGGGGGTCCCGGAAACAGCCCCTTGGATACCAAGGGATTTGTAAACTGCTTGACAGAAGACCAAGTCCCTGCACACAGCATGGGTGAAAAGCTTGTGGAATTCAGAGTCGAATGACCCGAACTCCCTAAGTTTACTGTCGTGTCATCTTGGGAATGTGAATGAACATCTGTGGGCCTCAGTTTCCTCATAAGCAGGTAGGAGAACAGATCCTGACCTTCCCTCCTTGTGGGTGTGAAGGTCACTCTGCCTATGGGAGAAAGCGCTGAAAAATGTTAAGATTTATGAAAAGTGTCACTGTTCTTATTTTCCCCATTTTACAAAAGAGCTACACAGAGACTTGTCCAAGGTCATGGTCAGTGAAGGCGGAAGCCAGGGTCCCGGCCAGGCATTCTCCTCCAGGGCACCTCCATGGAGCTGAGCGTACCAAACAAAGCTGTCTGCTCAGCTTGGGCTGCCATAACAAAATGCCACCGACTAGGTGGCTTCAGCAATAGACATCTATTTCTTATAGCTGTGGAGGCTGGGAAGGCCACGATCAGGTGTGGACAAGGTAGTTTCATTCCGAGGACTCTTCTCTTGGCTCGTAGGCCATTAGGTGTGTGCTCACGTGGCTTCTTTGTGCATAAAGGCAGTCAGTGAGAGACAGCACAAAAGCCCAAGAGCCTACTCTCTGGTGTCTCTTCTTAGAAGGACACTCATCCCCTCTCAGGGGCTCCAGCCTCCTGACCTCATCTAACCCTAATTACCTCCCAAAGGCCCATCTGCAAACCCCATCACACTGGTGGTGAAGGCCATAACATATGAATTTGGGGAGTGGGGACACCAATAGTCCATAACAAGGGGCAACAACCTGGGCTTCTTTCTGTGCTACAACTCTTCAGTTTGGGCCAACAAATATTGGCTGACAGTCCACTAGGTGCCAAGCACAGTAGCAGGCACTGGGGACACCAAGGTGAATGGGAGCCCCCCAAAAACCTTACTTAATGCAGAAAACATTAGAATAGTTCCTAGGAAATTCTATACAGAAAAGAACATTTGTCACATGTGAGCTTTTGTGACTTGTATATGGGACAGTTTGTTACAACAAACCTCAACAAGATCTTTCCTCAGATAGCTTTGTTTAAAACAACTGTTATGTGAGTCTGGAAGAGAATCGGGACATAATTAATATTTGATAAGGTAATTAATTTATTAATTTACTGAGGAAATTAGGGGGAGAGTAAGGAGAGAAGGACATTTTCAGCTGATAGACACTTAAAACACAAAGGAATCTGTTTGCACCTCCTGGTGGAGAATTGTCAGGGCCAGTTATATTATGATGGTTATAGCATTGCTGGATATTCATTGAGTATATTTAATTTCCCTCAGTTGGGCTGGCATAATTAAAGCTATTTTCTGGATCATAAAACTGAAGGGGCTCAGCTTCAATTAAGGTATATTGGGTCACTACTGTATGCCAGCGTGTAGATGTATATTTATACGTATTCCTGTGTATGTGTGTGTATTTCTTTTAATTCTTATAACAAATCTATTGGGAAATTTCATTATCCACACTTAGATAATTTAAAAATGAGGATCAGAGAGATTATGTCTGTGCTCAAAGATAGTAAGTGATTAAGAGAGTCCTAGAACACTCCTGTCAACCGTCCAAAAGGTATTTTGCTTACACACACACACACACACACACACACACACACACACACAGTTGTTTCCTTTCCCCATCTCCCAAACATCCTTCTAGCTCTTAGGACTTCTCTTCTATTGTCATTTTTGGTATGCCACTTTATTTCCAAAGTAATAGGGGGGAAAGTTGGATCTTTTCTGAAGGCAGTGATATTTGAAAGGTGATAAAGTTTTACAAATTTTCACCTCTTTTCAGAACTAGATAAAGACCCCAAGAGAGAGAAAATCAAGGTCCATCCTCCGTAGGAAACTAGAGACTGGTCTGTGTGTGGCCCTGGGGACCCTGGGGTTCAGGGCCAGCCAGATGGGCTCCCTGTGGGTGGACAGGGCCCACTTCTCCTACACAGCCCAGGGAAGAAGAACACCTAGTTTCAGTTTCCTATTTGGGGTGGTCAGGTGTCAGCGGCAGGTAAGAGACCAGGCTGTGAGGACTGTGGTCATCTGAATAATGGTCGCCCCCTAAAATGGCCCTGTCCCAATCCCCAAGATCTGTGAATGTTCCTTCATGTGGCCAAGATTTTGCAGATGTGATTAAATCAAGGATCTTGAGGTAGGGAGATTGTGCTGGATCACTTGGGAGAGGGCCCTAAATGCAATTGCGACTGTCCTTCTAAGAGAGGGGCAGAAAGAGATCAGATGCACAGAAGAGGCGGTAGCCGTGTGGCAACAGAGGCAGGGGCTGGAGTGCTGTGGCCACAGGCCTTGGAGGGTGGCACCCACTAGAAGCCAGAAGAGGCAAGGAGGAGATTCTCCCTAGAGCCCCTGGGAAGCGGGGGCACGGCCCAGGTGGCGCCTTGATTTTGACCCAGTGAAACTGATTTTGAGCCTCTGGCCTCCAGGACTGTGAAAGAATAAATTCCTGTTGTTTTAAGCCACCAGGTTTGTGGTAATTGGTTATAGCAGGCACAGGATATTAACACAGGGATGAAAAGTCAGAAATTTGGCAAATTAGGGAAAGGAAGACAGTTTCATGTACTAACCACTGACTTAATCTTACTAAGTATTATTGAATGATTGTAATAATTAGCAATTTCTGTGTCAAGAGAGTTTGCAAGAGAGGCTTTGGAGTCAAGAGCACTGTGGTTCATGCCTGGGGTATGCCAATACCCTAAACCAGGCAGCAGTTCCACAGCCTCTGAACTCAGTCTCTGTGGCAAGAGTGCGTCCGCATAGGAATCAGCTGTGAAATAGAAGAACTAGAGGACCACTCTTTTTGATGTTCACGGCAGTAAAATATTGAATGCCTGTGGTTCTCATCCTGAGTCCCCACCTCTTGAGAAGTTCTTGAGCTTTATTCAAAGGTTATGAGCTTTGGGCAAGAATTAGATATTACGATTAGAAGTTGCAGGTGTCTCGTGCATGGTAAGATGGCGAAATGACTGTGTGGGACCTGGTAGACCACGCTAAGGAGTTCAAATTTAATTCCCAATAGAGGAGTGAATCATGGAAGACTTTGACACAAGGAAGGGGAATGATCAGAACTGTATTTGTGAAGCCACTCTGCTGCCCTGTGTGGGTGGTCGTGGTCATAGAGAGGCAGAAGTCCAGTGGCCCAGGAGCAGATAATGGTGGCTTAAACTGTGACGGTGAACGTGAAAATGAGAGAAGCAAGTGCATTGGAGCTATGTTCTGGAGGGAGAATCTGTCAATCTGATTAACTGGAGGTGAGGGGCGAGGGGAAGTGATGAATCGGGGATGGCTTCTGAGGGTCTCGCTTAAGCAAGTCCAATGATAATGATGAGAAAAGCTGTCAATAGGTGGCGCTTGTTAATGGGGGGGGTCGAATCAACCCTTCCTTCTGGTTAGGAAACGTGTTGATGCGTAAGTAGAAATAACAAGTAGGTAGTAGATATGGAGATTTGGAGCCCAGAGAGTAGTTCTGGACCATAAATCTGAGTGTCACGGACATAGAGGTGGCATTTAAACTTTAATGATAGAGAAAAGAAGCAAAAACTTAATTGACAGCACAGCTAAGTAAGATATTTGGTGATGACAACTCTCTCTCTCTCTCTTTCACACACACACACATGCACACTCACACACACACACACTGGTCAAACCACAACTTTCCAGGGCTTCACTGGAGAGCATGGCATGGGGAGTCACTGAGTATATGGCTGCAATCTAAGTGGGAAGAAAGTTAAATCATCAAAGATGAACGTTTCTTCTAAAAATTGCTAGCCGCAACCTAATCATTACATAGTGTTTTATATCTTTCACTTTGGGCATTTTTCTTTAAAATGGCACTGTATCGAGTATAGACAAACACATAGATGATAGATAATATGCCAGATTGTGGAAATTTAGGATAAAATTATGGCAAACATTTAAGGATTAAAGCTATAGATTGAAGATATGGATGGACGGATGGATGGATAAAAACTGAGAGACTGATAGAGGCAGGTTTGCAACACAGTGAGTAATTTAGCATTGGTCCTAGAAAGGTTTTATTCTTATTAGAACTTAACCTATTGCAAAATGTAGCCAAAAGAAAGCACTGCTTTTCTTCTCTCTTTTTAATGGAAGGAATATCCAGAGATGTTGTGCATGCTGTTCAAAATGTTTCAAGAGTGGGGAGAAGGGAGAGGTCATGTGGCCAAAAGAACTATCTTTAGATTTACTGCCTTTCAAATTTCAAGAAACATAATTTGTCAGCGATCAAAAGATTCAATTCCAGTCACATGTGAACCCTGCCCAACCCCTGCCAGAGACCATGTTCAGCTTATGATATTAGAAAATGTTCATCATGGCAGGTTCACTTGGGAGGTAAATTGTCCGCGTGTGATAATACAAAAACAATTAATAGTACATTAGATTATCTCTTCCCATTAATGCTATAAGCAAATAATTCTGCCATGAAACTCTTTGGGGGATTTTTTTTTACAAAAAAATATGAGGTTAAGAAAAGATTACGAAGTCTTTTCCTTGAAAGGCGAGGATACCACCCCACCTCCCACATTGGATGATTTCATCCTCGGCTGACCAAAGACATGACACAGCTGTCAAATAACTGTGAGCAGAATCCAGCACTTTCAAGGTCAGCAGGCTCAGTGTGAAGTTCAAGCTTCACGTCTGTGAGCCTGGATCCTCCTCGAGGCCTTGCTGCCCCTTCTGTACCGATTAGAAGTTCGAGAACCTCTTCAGCCAGTCCTCCCTTCCTGCCTGTGGTCGTGGGTGAGCCTGGTATCCACTGTCCCAGCCAACTTTGCAGAAAACCACAGTTTTGATGGAAAATCACTTTTGGTTCTGGCTCCTCAGCAGTATTGCACATCTAATTAGCTCAACAATTGGTCCCTGTGATAAAATCAGCTAATTTTATGTTCAAATGGCTGTTCTGTGGTAAGCAATACTGTCACTCCAAACTTCACATATAAAGAATTTGCTGAAGAAGCTGGTTACTAGGGGGTCACTGGGGGCAAACTAGTGGAGACGATTAAATTAGTAACCTAGTCAATGTTATAGTTAGTGTGTGGGGCCCCACCAGAGCTCGAATAAGACAAATTCCCAGAATGGAGGGACAGGGCCAGAAACGCCAACCTCTAAAGGGGAAAGCAGGATAAATAAAACGGAACGAGCCATCTGCAGAATTTCTCTGCTTTTAGAAATAAAACTGAATGTTCTTGATGAGATTACAGAGTTCTAGACCCTAATCCGGTAGTGTTAAAGATGACTCTCCCTAGATGAAACGCCTCTGTTGTTTCAGGAGTTTGCTCAAGGTCACCCTAGATATTAAACACTGGAGAACAGATTCCAGGGGTCACCTCCTCAGCTCCCTGCTCTCCTGCCATCAGAGGTTAAAGGAATTGGTGAGATGATCTGAATCTCCCCTTATTTTGTAGACTCTATTAGAAACCGTATTACTTTTTTTTTTTCTTCTTAAGAGAGGGTCTTGCTGTATCACGCAGGCTGGAATATAGCAGCATGATCATGGCTCACTGCAGCCTCCAACTCCTGGGTGGAAGGGATCCTCCTTCCTCAGTCTGCTGAGTAGCTGGGACTACAGGTGCATGCCATCATGTCCAGCTAATTGTTTAAAAAAGTTTTTGTAGAGGCAGGGTCTTACTATGTTGCCCAGGATGGTCTCAAACTCCTGGCCTCAAGTTATCCTTCTGCCTCAGCCTTACAAAGTGTTGTGATTACAGGTGTGAGCCACCGCACCCATCCCCACATTACTTTTTAAGGTTAATGTAAAAGCACACAGCAACTTCTTTATGATATAAAAGCTAATAATATCACCTCTCATGGGCATTGCAAATTATTGATTTCTTATGTGTGCACGTGTGTGTATTATCAACAATACCAATTGAATGAAGCGCTAGAAATTCATACTTGTTTTAAAACTAAAAATAAAGGCCTCAGAAATACAAGTGATCCCAGAAAGGGGGCAGGGGGAGAATGAAGGGTCCCACAAGGGGAACCACAATCTTTTCTTAGCCTAACCTAGAGTGACACCCCATCTTGAATGACATGTGTCATTCAAGAAGTGAGTCACTAAATCCAGCCCATACTCATGAAGAGGGGACTTCACATGGACAGAAACCCCTGGGTGCTGTCCTACAAGCCTTCTACTGTGACCAGCCAAGCAGACACCATGGCCAGGCTGAGGAACAAATCGGTTCCATCAGCATCTCCCTTGACCCTCTCAGCCCTTCAGAGTTGAAGTGACCATGAGCCATGTGTCCTGCTACTGCTCACTGGCGGACACACCCCTGCCTCGGACTCCACCTCTCTGTCCCCCACATGGAACAAGTGGAGAACCCACACATTCCTGGGGCTGCTGCACGCTAGACTTTGTGCATAATTGTGCATAATTCTAGACCAGACCAGCATTCTCGTAGCTACCAGCTCTACCGTCCGAAGTGAATCCACATCAGAAAACATAAAGCTGATTAAAATTTGCGCATTTACCACAGAACTCTAAAAACGAAAGCAACATCAAGTTCTTTTTAAAAGAACTAAATCTCTGTTAAAGGAGGTTTTAAAAATACTATACAAGTTCATAGTGGAAATAATTATTTTGTGACATAATGTATATATCTCTGAGGCATATTTTTATTATAATACAATTTACTGCTACTGGCAAAAAGGCGAGGATTATGGTTGAATTCTGTCCCCTACAAAAAGATATGTTGGGTCCTAACCCTTCAGAATGTGGCCTCACTTGGAGATAGGGTTCACAGATTGGATTAGAGTTAGCCCTGATCCAATAATAAGACTGGAGAAATGTGGACACAGAAATAGACACACATGTAAAGGGAAGATGATGTGAACATACACAGGGAGCAGACGGCCGCATACAGTCAAGGAGAGAGCCTGGAACAGACCTTCCCACCCAGCCCTCAGATGGAACCAGCCCTGCCCACACTTGATCTTGGACTTCGAGCCTCCAGACCTGAAAGACAATAAACGTTTGTAGGTTGAAGCTGCCCAGCCTGGGTGTTTTGTCTTGGTGGCCTGAGCAAACTAATCCAGAGAGAAGAAGAAAAGAGAGAGAGATTCGGGGAGAGGGAGAGAGACAGAGACAGAGACTGTATTTTCTGTATTTTCACAAGTGACATATTCATCTGGATATGTTGATTTTAAAAAGAAACGCAGAGGGGTCTGCTCTTAAAATTGCGCTTATCACGTTTATCGGGCGCCATGGCTCTGCTCCAAGAGGCTGAGAGAAATTTCTAACGGTTGTGCAAACAGAACACGACTGGGGGTAAAAAGAACCAGGCTCCCCTCTGAAGTTGGGACCTGGCCTGAGCCACGGCGGCCCCCCTACCTTCTGGTAGTCTTCGCGGGACTGCAGGGCCGCCTCCATCTGCTGGGCCGAGGTCGCATAGATGGCGGAGCGGTACTGAGTGCCGTGGTCGTTGCCCTGGCGCATGCCTGCAAGAGCGGAAAACAGGGAGGTCATGTGGGGTCACCAGGCAACAGTGCCAGGCCCACCTTGTCAAGATGCCGAGGCGTTCTGATGATCCTCTCATCTGGGCTTTAGGACTTAGGTGCTGCTCGGGGCTTGCTTTCATTTTATCTCGACATAGCCTTCTTTAAACAAGCATGGAATGCATCTGTTTGGATTTGCCTGTTTTAATTATAACAAATATCTTTGAACTTAGGTAAATGTATCACAGGTCTTGGATCATTCTAGATGCTCTATAAATATATATCTTTGTATTCAAATATTTAAGTAAGAACCTACTCCATCTATCACACGGAACATACTACGATGCACATCTTTTCCTTGGGTCCTAATGAGACACCCTGTGCAGAAAATGGGGAAATGGGATAATGTGCATGAGTGCCGGGCACAGTGCTTGGCATGCAGGAGTCCTACACCTGCGACTAAGGTCGTCCACCTAGTCAAAGAAAACCTGGGACATAAAGTCAGCACAGCATACTTTCCACCTGTCTCAGCAGCTCAAGCGTGGGTGGCATTCCATTGCTGAGTGAGTGATAGAGGCCCCACAATGAAACAGCTATAGGCCTACCATAGAGCCCTGACTAATCACCATGTCACAGTCAAATGGACTATGTCCAGGGATTTAGAAATAAGACACAGAGACACAGGATCGTTTTCCAACCAGTCACACTCCAAGTACAGTAAAGGGAAACAGAGGCCAGCAAGATGACCATGTATTAGAGGAGTTATGGGAAAACTCTGTGCAGGTTAAAAATAACAGGGGTCAAGGAGGGGAGTGGGCAAGTTCATGAGACCAGGGGGGTAAGGGGCCCAGTTCTGGAAGGCTGCATCGAGGATGCAAGCTGCTCTTCAGGAGACAGAACAAAGGGAAGGACCAGGGAACAGCGTGGCACCTGCAGGGACACAGAAGGGACTGGAGCTGCTCGTAACAGCAGCCGCAATGCGGGCAGCAGCCGTGTCAAAGCCCCAAGGCCCCGCTTCCCGAGAAGATGAGCACTTCAACAGCAAGCTTGAAGCCCGGATGAGGAAGACGGTTCACCGGGAAAAATGCCTGGGTGCTCCACAGGGTAAAATCCGGACAGAAAAACCAACATCTAGGAGCTGCTGCAAATACATGGCGTGGCCCTGTTGGTCTCCTCCCTGAATCAAAAAACAAATGAAATACTCGACTGTCATAAGTTGACTTAAATGACCTTTCCGATGCTGTTCAGCATGGGCAAAATTAGCCAAAATTATATTTTGAGAAAGGACAGAAAAATGTCACTGAGAGACAGAATAACCCCTAGATGTCTTTCTTTCTTCTGCAAACAAATATGTTCTTCCCAGTAAAAAGGACTCATCTAGTGCCAAGTGTGTGCTCAACACCCGTGGAGGCCACAGAAGAATTAGGTCACAATCCTTGATCTCCAGAAATGGCCCGGACAAGGGAGGGAGGGAAGAGAGCAGGCGAGAGCTCGGCACTGCACTTCGCTGTGCTAGTCTTGGGCGTCGCTCCTTATCCAGTCCTCACGTGAGTCCTGTGACGAAGACACTCATAACCCTCTCAGACACAAAGGAAATTATGGGTCAGAGACATTAAGTGACCTGCCACCTGACACTAAGTGAGGTCATATAGAGGGTAAATGCGGCCAGGCGCAGTGGCTCACGCCTATAATCCTGGCACTCTGAGAGGCCGAGGCGGAATGATCGCTTGAGGTCAGGAGTTTGAAAACAGCCTGAGCAAGAGCGAGACCCCGTCTCTACTATAAATAGAAAGAAATTAGCTGGACAACTAAAAATATATAGAAAAAATTAGCTGGGCATGGTGGTGCATGCCTGTAGCCCCAGCTACTGGGGAGGCTGAGGCAGGAGGATGGCTGGAGCTAGGAGTTTGAGGTTGCTGTGACCTAGGCTGACACCACGGCACTCTAGTTCAGGCAACAGAGTGAGACTCTGTCTCAAAAAAAAAAAAAAAGAACCATAGAGGGTAAATGGCTGTCCTGTGATTAAACCACAATCTACCTGACACCAGTGCTCTTTCTCCTTTCCAAATTGATGCACAAACAGTCACAGCAAAACAATAAGACAATGGGACAAGATGCTCCTGGATGTGGCGTATGAGGTGCAGAGAAATAAGAATGAGCTTGGTACGTTCTGAGGATGGTGGAGAGACTGGACTGGGTCCCACAGGGGGCCTGGTGGGAAATGAAGCTGGTCACTTGAAGCCATACAGGTATCTTGACAAGTCACACCTGGGCCCAGAGATGCACAGAAAGATCAGACTCGTGGGAGCTGCAGAATTCTGCAGAACCTTGGCTGAGTCCATCTTCGATGACCCAGAACTCTCTTTTACACACCCTCAACAGATACTGCAAAGTTCACTATGCCCTCCACTTGGCTTTGGAAAAACTAAGAGAAGAAATTATGGACACCCAGGAAAGCAAGCAGTGGGCTTGCTGTGGGGGGTGGACGGAGAATTGCTGGCTCAGAAACAACATCTTGTGCTTAACATTCTCCCATAATACTCTATAAACTGATTAATGAGGACTGGGCTTTGGGGCATTCCGCATGAGGACTGACCTCTTCGCATCTACCAACTGTTTGAGATTTCTCCATCCACCTTCTCCAAAGAAGATTTTAAAGGGACAGACCACCCTGAGATTGCTCTAAGATTTTTCTCTCCCTCTCAGCAGAGCTGGAGAAACGATTAGAAAACAGAGAAGTGCTTAATCCATACTGAAACACAGGGGACGAGTTTACCCATTCTGATTTTAAAGGGAAATTCATGCTGTGAGTTGGTGCTAGGTGGTCACTTTGTGGGGTTCCAGGAGTGACCAGCTGATAGTGAACAGCCGGGCAAGCAGGGACATACTCCTAAGGCTCTGAAATTACCATCCCTACCTTAGGGAACTTCAAAGGAGCAAATGCATTAAGTAGGAATACCCATATTGGTTGCAAATATAGAGTGGCTCCCACCAGCATGAACTCCACGTTCTTCCCTTCTATAGACTGTTGCTAAGAAAAAAATGGTCCCAACCCACAGTCCACAGCAGCGAAAGGCCACCTGCACCTGGCAGCGGTCCAGGATGATGGCCTCAGTGGAAGAGTCAACCCACGTGCTATTTCAGGGTGGTCTCCTGCCTTCTGCTGGAAAATCGGGTCTCCCAGGGAAAGGGTGCTGCAGTCCCCTGAAGACCTCCCACGGCAGACGAGCCTGCGTCCCTTACAGGGCTGGGTGGCACTTCTTATTATCGCCCACGTGAGCCTTCCTGGCTCACCGGGCCTTTCCCTCAGGTGTTTGAGCAAGCCTTATTAATGTGGAATGATCTTACTTTACCTGCCTGAAAAGCCAGTTCTGTCAGCTTCAACTGATGGCCCATTTGAAATTTAAAACATTGAATACATGAATGGACAGCCCTTATTTCATCAAAAGGAAGGATGGGAGGGAGGGAGAGAAATTATCGAGACAGCTAATGATCTCAGAGTCCTCACCGTGTGCCAGGCACTGGGCTTTACTTGTTATACCAATTCTGCAAGTACCTGAAGTGTGATTATCAAACTCAGTTCCCAGAAAGTGAGACTAACACTCGGAAACAGGTTAGGTGCCCAGACAAGGCCAGTGGTACAGCTGGAACCATCTAACTCCGAAGTCCATGATCTTAACCACTATTATTCCAATTTGTAAATAATATGTCATTTAAGTAAAAAAAAAAAAAGTGGCATATAGTAGACTATGACAGATATTATGTGGCCCTCTTCTAAAAGGAAAGACCCTGTCATCACTAACATTCTTACAATGTTCTCTGTATTTTTCCATGTGACGCATCTCAAGAGAGATAAAAGAATATTGTCATCTAACAGAGGTGGCAAATATTCACTTGGAATCTAAAAACAAAAGGGAAGGTTTTGATTTTCAGTAATGAGCAGGCATTAGTTCTACAATCATAAACAAATTATTTTCAAAACAGCTGGTGATTTCTTCCTAAAAGGTAAAAAGTTATCTTAGTGTGGATTTTGCTTGTATGAAAGTGAAATTCTATTTATGACTGGACAAAGGGAAATATTTTTAATTATTATATGTCTCCTAGAATGCCTTCTGGGACTCCCTATCTCTTTATGCTCCAAACTCCCAAGTTTGCCCAAATAATGAAAGTATGAGGAAGCTTTCCAAATATTCAAATCATCACATCACCATTTTCAATCTGATTCCTTAAGTTTTACAGCAGGAGTCAGCCAAAGTTCCCCACTACAGAACATCAGGCGTGCAAATGAGATTCACAAAATGTGTACATGTGAATCAATACAAAGCATACACGTGTGTGCGCATGCATGGAGCTAGTCCCTCATCATGGATATTGGTCACGTTACCAGCAAAAGTAGCAATCAATGCATTATGCCTTTGTAGGTTCCAGATTTGATTACAGAAAAATACATAAAACACAAATGTACAAGAGTACATATAACATAAATGCATAGTTATTAAAGTGTCCACTTTATTATTACTGTGATAGATGACATATTATGTAATGTGATTATAATTATTTAATATAAAGTGAACACTCACATAACCTCAACCAACCAATGTTGAGGGGCAGAGCACGGCCAGCCCCCTTCAGAGCCCTCCATATGTCCTCCCCGAGGACAGTGCCCTCCCTCTCTCTGGTTTTTGTGACAATTTCCTCAGCACATAGACACATCCAGAAAAAACATAGTTTAGTTTGGTCTGCTTTTGAAATTTATGCAAGTGAAGTCATATGGTGGTTTGAATCTCTCACTACCATGCTCACGAGCTCCTTCCACTGTCTTCATTTTCACAGCTTTATAATACCCCATTACATGAATAAACCACAAAGTACGCATTCTGCTGCTGATGAACATCACCACCTTTTTTGTATAACAAAACACGTGTGTGTATAACAGACTACATGCACGCATACATGTAACAGAGTGCATGTCAAGAATGTTCTGTAAAAAAACATTCCATGCATGCAAAGAACACTCTTGACATGTTTTCTGTTACACATACGCATGAGTTTCTCTTAAGCACATACCCAGAAATAGAACTGTTGGCTTATAGGGTTTGCATGTCTTCAACTTAACAACATGCTGACCCATTTTTCCAGAGTATTTGTACCAATTTACAGACCCACATTACTGCACAAGAGTCCCAGAGCTCTAAATATTTGCCAATTCATTAAAGTCTGCTGAGGTCAGACGTTTTACTTTTTGTCAGTCTGCTTGGTACGTAATGGAATCTCACTTGTTCTTAATTTGCATTTGCCTGATTAATAATGACTTTATCGCTTCATATGTTTCTTCACTGTTATTCAAGTACTTTGCTCATTTTTCTAGCAGCGGCTTGTCTTTTTTTCTAAAAGAAATCTACCATATATATATTTTAAATCTTTTTTTATTATTCTGAATACGAATTCTTTATCAAATAAAATCTCCCTGTTCTTGGTAGTTTCTTTATGATGTTTTTTGATGAACCAAAGTTGTGAGTTTAATACAGTTGAATTTATCCAATATTTTTCCTCTATGGATTAGTATTTTTTGTGTCTTGTTTAGGAAATTACTCCCAACCTCAAAGTCATAATGAAACCTCTTTAATCTACTTGGAATTAATTGATTTTTGTGTATGGTGTAAGAGAAAAATCCAATTAAATTTTTTACTATAAGAATATCATCTTATCACTATTGATTAAAAAGTCATTCTTTCTCCCGTACTATGAAATGCCAATTGCATCACTTGTGGTATGAGTATGCTCCTGGGTTCTCTATTCTGTTGTGTTGGTCCATTCATCTGTACCTACATCAAATTCACATTGTCTTTATAGCTGTAGCTTGTGGTATCCAGATACTCTTGGTATCTGGAAGAGTAAGTTCTCCCATTTTGTTCTTATGCAACAGTTATCTTTGCTGTTCTCGGACTTCTGATTTCTGCTCTTTATTGTTTCCTTCTTCTATACTGTTTAAGTTTACTTTGTTGCTGATTTTCTAAGTTCCTGAGATGGATGCTGGGCTTGGCCTTTCTTCTCATCTCACATATGAACGGAAGGCTCTATGTTTCCCTCTAAGAACTGATTTAGCTATGCCTTATGAGTTTTGATGTGTAGTATTTTAATTACCATTTTGATTCCAAATATTTCCTAATTTCCATCATGATTTATCTTTGATAACTAGGATACTTAGAAATTTTTAAATTGTCTAACGTAAGGGGATTTTCCAGATATCTTTTCGCTACTGATTTCTAGCATAATTGCATTCTGATGAGAGAAACATAATCTATACAATTTTTATCCCTTGAAACCTATTGAGCCTTTCATGGCCTAGTGTATGTTCCATGTACAACTGAGAGGAAGGTGCACTCCCAGGTGTAGGGGACAGTGTTCTATATGTCCATCAAGTCAAGTGCTCTAATTGGGTCAGTCACACCCTTTATATCCTTCACCAGGCTCTCAAAACTCAAATTTTCTGGGATTTGCAAATTTGCTCATAACAAAGGTATCACTAATCCTCTGCATACCTGTCTGGTTTATTGTGTTCCCTTCCATCTCAACCTGGTAATTCCTAATGATTTTGTCAGCTCTTTGATATGACAATTTTAATACTTTTTTATATTTTATCCAACATTTTGAGTTGCTCTCAGTGAGAAAGTTGGTCTGAATAACCTAGCCTTGCCATTGCTGGAACTTGGAAATTCGAGCTCCTGCCAATGTTATCAATGTTATCTGATTTTTCTCTTATCTAATTTAGTACTCTTTTATGTGAAGTGGAGTAATTTTTCTGACTTCATGTCTTGTTGTTGGTTTTATATCATTTTAGATATTTATTCAAATTCTAAACGACCTACCCATTACTATCTAACATATGTGAAATTCTTCCTGACTGAAAGTTTTCAAAAGCCTCATTCTTCATCTTGCAAATCCTTAACAGGATTGTAAAAGGATAATGAATACCACAAGGAGTTCAAGATCATTGGATAATGTGCTGCTGTTTCCAGCCACAGTGGGTCATATTTTCTGCATGCTAGTAGTATCATATAATAATGTGAGGTCATGTGCTGCACAGTGGAAGAACACAGGCTTAGAACTGAGCCCTTAGGTCCAAATTCCAGCTCCGTCACATAATGTACTAACTGGCTTATGCCAAACTACTCCACATCTCTGGGCCTATTCGTTTATCTGTAAAAAGGGTCTAAGGTTCACAGGTTGCTTTAAAGATCAAATGGGATTATGTACACGTAAGCAGCTAAGTACCACGCTCAGCCCAGAAAACACCCCCAGTAAGTCTTTCATTTGGTTTGGAGCCACAAAACCCTAACAACACTAGAAAGGCAAAGGAAAGATGTTAAATGTAAGCTCTATAGCCTTATATGAGAGAGGGGTTTGAAAGTGCAAATAGCGCTTCTACAAACAGCAAAGATGCAACATACATGTATGATAATGTTATGCAAGGAAAAGTGTGACTGAAAAGAACAATTAATAAAGAAAAATATCTGTTAAATTCTTTGTCTCATTTTTCTCTGTTTCTGAAATTCCTAAAAGAATGCAACCCTTTCAGAATTCATAATGCTGGGTTTGGGTCGTTTCTGCATTTTATATTTGTGCAGCTGTTCCCTACTATCAGTATGCACATCTGCTCATTAGCAATACAATATAATTCCCACTGTCTAATTATTTGCAGATGATAGATTCCTTGTACATGGTCTAAAAAAAGGATAGTCCTTCAAAACTGGTGACTTATTTTTTTTTAAACTAACTTAAAAGGGTCAGCACAACCAAGTTCAGATATTAATTTGGCAAGTTCAAATCTATGAACACCAGCACTTAATTGCCAAGTTGATGGGAAACAGAAGGAGACTAGGAGTTTTCTCCTTCCAACTAATGTTTCCCAGAAGATAGCCCGAGGGGCTCACTGCTCCAGAGCACCCCTGGGAAGAGACTGGCAAACCTGCTGAGGCTGGAAGGGGCCAATCCCACCCCTGTCTCTGGGGACCTCCTGGAAACAATGCATGTGGAGCAATGCTTCATGGTGAGTGTGTGTGTCTGGCTGGGCGGCTTGTGGGGTCCCAGGGTATGGGATAGGGAGGAGTCCTGGTGGGGGTTCTCTAGTTCCAAGCACCAGCTACGGAGCCCCACACGGTCCCCCACTCATGGCTCTGGTGGCGAAGACAGCCAGCCAGGCCAAGCCTTCCGAGGACAAAGAGGAGTGTGGCGTTGGATTTGCAGGGTGGGTGTGGGAGGTAGAAAGGGCTGATGAGGAGCTGATTGAGGATAAAGAGCACGAACCAAGAACAGGAAACCATCAGGGGTAATCAGAGCATGAGTTGGGGAGAAATGACAGAGAGATGCTGAGAGTCACGAAGGAACAAGACAAACAGACGGCAGCTGTGGACGTGGCTTTTCACGTGAATACAAAAGCCGTCAGACACTGAGGGCTAACTCTACGCCAGGCACCACGAGCGACATGCCCTCATCCATCCTGACACACGCTTAGCAGGGAGGAAGCGTTTCCCAGATGCAGAAACAGAGGCTCATCCACTCCTTCCACGAGAAAACGTTTAATCCAACACGTGCCTTCTGGAAGGGTCAGAGAATAAACAAGAAACAGGTACACTGACAAATAACTCCACCTTGAGATACATGTTAGGAAGGAGAAAGAGCACGGTGGTGGAGGAACACGTGGGCTGGGGGCTGGGGAGACCTCTCTGAGGATGGGGCATCCTCGGCTGAGACCTGAAGGACAAGAAGGCGCAGTCCCGCCAGAGCCGGGGGCAGAAGGAGCAGGAGGCACAGCCCCCAAGGCAAGAAGGCGCCTGTGTCTTCCAGGAGTGGAACAGAGGGGCGCCATGGCTGCAGACACGCGTGGGCACCGTGGCAGGAGCCGGGGTTGGAGAAGGGGGCGCCAATAGGCTCATCCCAGGCCACGCTGGCCACCGAACAGAGTCTGCATATCGTCCTGGAAACTGGGCAACCAGCAAAGTGCTTTAAGCAGGAGAGAGACATGCATTGTTCGTATTTTTAACAGGTCACTGTGGAGTAGCAAAGGGCGGGCAGGCCCGGGTGGGAGGCAGTTACAGGTCCCGGGTGGTCGAGAAGATGTGGAAGGGAATGAGACTTGGCCACACAGCTCGTGCACAGCACTGAGCCACGGCTTCTCTGACCCCAGAGTCCGTACTTTTAATGGCAGTTTTGATTAAAGACATTTTAATTAAAGGAATATTTTAATTAAGTTTTCAGATGGGGTGACTGGGAGTTCATCACCAGCTCATAGTGGAAGTGTTAGTTAGGATATAGGTTCAACTGTTGTAGAAAAGGATAAAAAAAAAAAAAGAAAGATCTAAAATGAACCAAAATATCTATAGTAATTGAAACGAGGCAGTTCTTGCCCAGAGTCCAGCCTGGCATGGCGGCGCTGGATCCGTCCGCTTTGCAGCTCCATTCGCACAGGGTGTGGCCCGACCACGTGGCCCGTGACGGCTCACACTTCGCCCCCGCACCAGCGAGTGCGGGGGGGGGGGGGGAGGACGTGGAGCAGAACACCCCTTCCTCCACGTCCACACAACCCAGCAGTGACACACCTTCACTTCTACTTAGGCTCGGCAGTTGGAATGGTGACGCATGGCCACACTTAGCTCTCGGGAGTCTGGGGAATTTAGTCTTCACCGGTGGCTGCGTGCTGGCTAAAATCCTGACCCCACACAGGTGGGCAATCGATCCCTCTCGGGGTCAACCTGCTACTGCAGCCAGAGGCCTCTGCAGAAAGGCTGCTGCTCCCGAAGGAGGACATGGGGACAGTTTCCAGGCCACGCGGCCCCCCAGGAAGGCTGGGAGCTGCCACGGGAGGCCCGCACATCCAGCTGAGCCACCGCCGTGGCCTAGAGGCTGCAGAAGGCGTGATGTGTGCGAGCATTTCGGTTTTCCAGAGAGACTTGATATGGTAGTGAATAAAACGGGCATTCGATTTAGAGTGTAATTAAATGCATAGTAGCGCTTTAATACATTTGCTTCTAAATATGAAGGCACGACTATTAACACGTGGGGGATCCATAAGAATGTCCATCCTTAGACATTAGGCGAGAAGGCTGGACCTCCCCAGTGCAGGGGAAGGAAAACAGACTGGAGCTGTGGACAGAGCTGGGCGCAAGCACCGCCGCCCACACCACGCGCCACTGGGAGGCTTGCTCCTCTTCTGTTCAATGCAGACAATGGTCCCTACTCCATAGGGTCATGGTCAGGATTAAATGAAATCAGGATTATAAAACATCTGTCACTAAGACTGGCCCGGAAGAGGTGCTTAACAAATATCACTATCCCTTGCCCCCAGATTGAGGAGAGTGAAATGGGTTGTAATTGAGGGGTCAGATTTGTGGGGTGAAGTCAGACAAAACTAGTCTCTGCCTTGTGTACTTGTGGCTTGGCCCAAGGCACACGGTCTGTGTTCTGCTGCCTGAGCAGGAATAGCAGGATTGAACCGTGCTATTCATGCACAAAGCATGCTGCTTAGGGCACAGGGCACATGAGAGGCGGGAGTGGGTCTGCTTCTCTTGATTGCTATGTCAGCAGCAAACTTAAGGATCCACCAGCCCACCCGCCCCCAGCAGCACCCCAGAATGACAAACAGAACAGTGCTGAGCACTCTCTCCAACAAGCACAAGAGACAAAAGAATTTCGATGGGTAGAAAACTCACACGTTAGTAGATGAAGGGTCAAGTTTCCCCACAGAAAGAAATCAAGGACAATGTGAATATAAAAATAAATGTAAAAATCCAGTGAAATTGTATTCTTGTATTGAGAAAGACATAACAACGATACCTAGCGTTTTCATGGGATCTTACCCTTTTTCATTCCATGTTCACATTATTTTACTTAATTCCTATGATAGCCCCGTAGAGATATTGTTATACCTGTTTCACAGCTGAGAGAAATGGAGGTTCAGATCGGGTAAACGCCTTGGCCAAGGTTGCCAGGCTGGGACGGGAACACAAATCTCCTAGATCTCAGGCTCTGCCGTGTCACCTGCAGACTGCCAGAGTCTGGGGACCACCTGGTCAGGAAGGGGCACTTGCCGGTCTGTCCTCAGACCTGAAGGAACTGTATTTGTCCCACGAGTAAGACAGATGACCATGATATGAGCTTACGCGGTGGTATATGAATGTTTCAACGAAAGTAAAGGATTTGTGGTAATTGGCAAATTAAGAGAAAAGACCATTCCATTTACTGGCCGAATTCGTAACGATGATGCTCGTGGGTCTGTTACTCCACCTGGGGCTAATCCCCTCAGTGGCGCTCTCTCTGGACGCCCAGAGTAGTGGCTGTGGAATAACAGGTCTCTGGCCCCGCCTATGTCTTAAAAAGCCTGCACTTTCCAATCTTTCCCTTACCAACTTTGCTCCCTTCCAGACGGCAGACCACGTGTGGGAACTTCACCTGCCCACCCCAGCTGATGCCGTGAGAGCTGCTTCAGTCCCTCGAAGCAGTGAAGAACACGCAGAATTTTCTCTGCTTAGCCCGTGCCACGAAGATTTAATTCAACTGAAGGGGGACTTTTAAGTTTAAATTCTTGCTGTTTCAGCTCTAGAAAGACCCTTGACATCAGCAAGCATCCCCACATTTGCAAACATCATTCTAGAATATGGCTCATGCTGCAAAATGCAGCAAGTTGTAACTAAAAGAATGTAAGTGCCCCTTCAAATTCTTAATGACTCTACAAATAAGGGACTAACACCTTTCGACATGCTAACCAAAATACGATCCTCTTGAGCCAGATTTTTGCGGAGAATCCCATGTTTCCGGGGCACATCCTCACATCAAAGGTCAACGCCTTCTCAACTTTCACCAAGTTTTGTCTTTTTGTTAATCAGCGATTCTGGCACAAACAAGAGCAGTCCTCAAGTGGTTTTAGTAATGACTCACTCTTGTTTCTTAAAGGCACCTAGAGCGGCCTGTACTTTCCAGATCAGAGCCACCGCCAAATCCAACATGCTGCTCTCTTCCGAAACATCCGTTTTCGGAGAAGGCACGGGCAGTCTGACAACATCTTCACTGTCCCCCTCTGTTCTGTTGGTCAGTGGCTTTCTTTTTAGGGCTACTTTTCACTGGGAAATGTGACAAGAGTTGCCACCTACCCTCAAGTAGGGAATTGAGAGGGTGTGGTCAGATGTGGTGTGTGACCGACAGCCACGTTATCCCGCAGCCCGGATTGCCCCGGCTGTACGCCCACCCTTTGGCCAGCGGGCTGCAAAATCTGGCTGCAGAAAAATTATACAAACTGCATGTTTAGGACCTGCGGGGTTCCCTGGGAATACTAAATCCACTGATACCAGAGTTTTTCTGAATTAAAGTATTGTTTTTCATGTTCCAGTGCTAACACATGCTTGTTTTAATAATTTCATGTTATAATATTTTGGTCTGTGGTCTTACACGCATCTAATTCTGTGTGTTCATTTGATCTCTGTACATTGGAATTTAACTATTTTCTTCCTATAGGAATACATTTTCCATGTGCATTAACCAAGAGGCTGGCTATTCCTGCCTGTTCCAGACCACTCGGTGATTTGGTACCACCTAGCAGAGCGCCTGGCAAACAGAGACGACACAAGATAAACATCACAAATGAATAACTGCCTTTCTCAGTAAAGATATTGAGAGGGGGTGTGGTATGTTTCTGGGCCATATATCCCAAATCCTAAGCTCCAATTCTTTATTCTTAATTACCAAGGAAACCACCAATAGGTCTTAAGGAAACAATTTCTAGCATCCTCCACTCAACATCTGAATCAATGGTAAAATTGTTAACCAAATGGTTTTAGACCTCAGATTTCTAAAGCCAAATGATCATGGTTAACTAACAGTTACTGACTCTATTGAGCACAATGATTGTTTAGATTGAACGTGTGCATTAGTTAGGAGTTTTGTTGTTTTTGCTGTTTCACGTAATAGAAACTCAACTAACTAGCTTAGGAAGAACAAAGAGGGAAGTTACACAGTACCATGTTTCCCTGAAAATAAGACAGGGTCTTATATTCATTTTTCCTCAAGAAGACACCCTAGGGCTTATTTTCAGGGGATGTGTTATTTTCCCCTCAAAGCCTCAGCTCACAGCACGCGCAGGATGGCCAGGATCTGACAGGGGGAGCCAACCTTGTTGGTGGGGCTGCCCGCACCTTTCCAGTCACCTCTGGGATAGTAGCTGTCATGATGGGGCAGATGAGAAGGGCTGCTCATCTTCTTTACTGCTCCTCAGCGAAATGCATGGGTTGTGCAGATGCGCTGCGTAGCCATGCCCATCACTAGGTCTTTTTTTCGGGGTAGGGCTTCTATTGCACAAATGCCTAGAAATCCTGCTAGGGCTTATTTTATGGGTAGGTCTTATTTTCAGGGAAACACGGTAGTCTCATGGCTCAGAAAGTTACGAGGGGAGCTCCCAGAAGGAAGAGCTGCAGGAATGGGAGGCCCTAGGGCCCTCTCCCTGTCTCCCTCTCTCATCCTCCCGCCTGGCTTCTCTTGCAGATGGACTCTCTCTACATGCAGAGCACCGCCACACTGGCCTGGCGGCCCCAGCAAAGGAAGGCCCTTTGCTCTCATGTAACAGTCCCAGGGAAGGACTCTAATTGGTCCTGCTTGGTTCACACGCCCAATCCTTGGGTCAAACACTGTTGACAACAGGATGAGACTCTGTGGTTGGCCAGGCCTGCCTTATGCACCCACCCCCTCAGCTGGTACAGCAGGGCCTATTTCCATGAGGGTCATGGGAAACCTTGCAAGGCTTAAAAAAAGATTGAGATTGCTACCACGGCACCTTACACTGAGCTGTCCAAAAAAGTCATTCTAATAATAATGTGAGAAGACCACATATCTTGTGATTTAATATGTACGACAGTATATACTGCATCAGGACTATTCTAAACAGGAATGGATACATGAAAGGGTAAAAAAAAAAAACAAAAAACTATTTCCTCCTACATGCATAATTTGTCCAAAATACCAGTGGAAAAATGTATCACTCAATAATCAAACTCCATTGTCTGCAAACCCCACCATTAGCAATTTCGCCTTTTTGCTTAACACTGAAGCCCAAAGCCACTACTGTGTGACATTTAACTAGATGATCTCAAAAATCTCTTCTAGCCTACGAGTCTGTGAGCTCTTTTAGACTCAAAATACCTGTGGAAGAGGAGTAGACAAAGCTATTACATTACTGGACAGTCTCTTGGGCTCAACTGTAACCCCACCAACTTCATATATTGATGTTCTAACCCCCAGTACCACAGAATGTGATTCTATTTGCATTTTGATAGGGTTTTTAAAGGGGTAATTAAGGTAAAGTGAGTTCCTAAGGGTGAGTCTTAATCCAAGATGACTGAGATCCTCACAAGAAGGGGAAACTTGGACACACAGAGGTACAGAGAGATGATCACATGGAGACCCAGGGACAAGACGGCCACCTGCCAGCCACAGAAAGAGGCCTCAGAAGAAACCCACACTTTAGACACCTTGATCTTGGACCTCCAGCCCCCAGAACTGAGAGACAATACATTTCTTCGTTCTGCAGTACTTTGTCACGGCAGCCCTGGCAAATTAATATAGACAGTAGGCCAACACTTCCAAAGAGGTGGCCAGGTGAGGACTGAGGCATGGTTGGAACAAACTTACATGTGGGGCGGGGGAGAGAGACAGGTTCTTTCTAAGGTCCTAGCCCCCTGAGGTCCAGGGGCCAGTTCTAGCAAACTAGTTAACTGGTGTGTGCTGGTGAAGATGTGATAAGTGGGTAAGAAGTTTAACCACTTCCGTACGAAGCCTCGCCCAGCCGGCGCTCACAGTCCCGCGGTGGCCGGCACTCACAGTCCCACGGTGGCCGGCGCTCACAGTCCCACGGTGGCCGGCGCTCACAGTCCACACGGTGGCCGGCGCTCACAGTCCCACGGTGGCCGGCACTCACAGTCCCACGGTGGTCTGTGCTGTGCATTGAAGACGAGTCTGTTTTGCTCGTGTGATGAGGAAAGCTTGAAAGCCCTGAAAGCTTGTTTTACTTTACAGGCAGCTTTACATGTAATGTAAATCAGAATAGGTAACATATACATATATGTTTTCATTACATTAGTTTTAAATGTTCACAATTTTATTTTGATAAATGAAAAATTAGAAAAGTCAAGTTTTGTTATTAACGCTAAAGTCGACGCTCAGCTGTGCACCTCCATATCACAGCTGTCAGCTAAAGTCGACGCTCGGCTGTGCGTGTTCATCTGTGGCTGTCGACTACAGTTGATGCTCATACCAAAGTGGTTAAGAAAGGGAAGCAGAGAGAAGGCCATGACAGATTTCACCCCCTTTGAGATTCTGCCAGGGCTAAGCCTCAGGAGAGTCTATCGGGACACAGCATTAGGATTGGCCAGACCCTGGCCACAGACGTGACCTGCGGGGGACTTCCTGCCTCCTGTGCGACTTCAGGCTTGCCCGGGCTCCCGATCTGAGTCCCCACTGATGGTTTCAGACCACTGACCTTTGCCCTCTGGCAAAGCACCCTGGCCAGGGATGGTTCTTAGAACCAACACTCAGGACCCACCAACCTGCACGGCTGGGGGAACATTAGGATTCCACCAGGCAGCACAGCACACATTCGGGAAAACACATCCACTCATCGGGAAACAGCCAACGCTTCATACCCATTGCACAAAAACCTGACACCGGAGGGAAAATATTTTTGTTAAATAGACTGATTGCTAAATGAACAGGGTTTGTAGAAAAAAATCACGTCTATTATAGAGGACTTTTCAGTTCATGAACTTCATAATATCGGATGATCACGTTGGCAAAGCAGGGTCTGTAGGGCTGTTAGCTGAGATCTGGAAATTGCTTTATTATTCCCTATTACGATAATATTTGCCAACACAGAATTTTTCACTTGTGTGTGAGCTCAAATAAAATTCCCAACCGCCATTGTTTAGGGCCCGAATATATTAATAATCTCCACGTCGCAAATTCCAAAGAAGACAAACGAAATAGTTAAAGAACTCGAGCATTGTGGACCTATTGAATACTGCATTTTACCTTTATGTGCTCTTTTTTTTATTATTATTTATCACCCACAGACATTTAAGGAAAAAATTAAACCTGATAACGTCAAAAGATGAGAAAGGCTAAGCTCAGAGAAATAAAGGAACCATAAATCAGGAAAACTTTCGAGCTGCCGGAGAGACACTTTAATTTTGTAGACAAAAGACTGCATTAAGTAGGAATAATGCAATAATCAAAGGTGAACGGATCTCTATTGTCTGGCATCTTCCTCTGTGGGAATTTTCCCACCCCTGACAGCTGTAAGGGGGGCAGCGGCACCGAATGTGGCTGCGCCTTTATTCTCTTACCCCACATCTCCCCGGCCCCTCCTCCCCTCCGTCAATAAACGTCTGCAATCATATTCTTGAGCTCCTGTGTGATTTCAAGGTTCATCTCTTCCATGCAGCTCAAACACTAATTATCCCAGCTGTAATTAGTAAGATAATTAAATACTGGCTCACTCATCACTCTACCTTGGGTCGGGTCGTGATTCTCCCAGAAGACCTTGAGCAGTTCCTCAAAGCTGATGTGTTCTGGCTGGTACACGACTCGGACGACTTCTGCGTGGCCAGTTTTCCCTTTGAAAGAAACAGAAACGAACAACTCAAATTTATGGACAACAGAAATTTAGTGCAAGGTATCTGTTCTCAAAAAAAAAAAACATCCCAAAAGAACAAAAGCTGGGAACTCTTCCCTCTGAAGGAAGGGTGGAAGCGTGGTTGGACTTTAGCTAACAGGCTCGTCCTAAGTCTCTTTCTTGTTCCGCTGGCTCTTGTTCCAGAAAAGCACACAGTTCTCCTCTGGCAAGCGCCCTGCAATGGGGACTGCTGCATTGTGCTCTAATACATTTTTTTTTTTTGAGTTCGTGAAAAAACAAACGTGGGTTTTCATTTTTCTATCTCACTCTTATGAAATCGTATAGCTCCAACCAGACATAGTGCTCGAGATTCGAAACCCTGCAAAGGGGAAAGAGCCAAATAATTTATTTTTACCATCTCCCCATGCTGTGTGCAGTAAGCTCAACTGAACTGCAGTGAGACGGTGCCAGATAGAGAAACCTGGAAAAAATTTTAAAAACAGGCTGATAACTCATTTGCATTATATAAATTAGTTAAGGGAGGGACATACTTGCTGTGCTGTTAACGCTGAGGCAAGGGTCAGAAGCAGATACCCAGAGGGGCAGTAAGCATTTTCTCAGCCTAATTCGTCTCTACGGTAAACAACCACGGGGCACGTGTCTCTGGGCAGGACCAGCTGTAAGCAGGCCCCTTCTCATAGATAGTCCCGGAGGTTTGTGCACCAGGGAGGTGGATGTCTGTAGTACCCCTTGTACCTATGGAATGCATGCCTTATTTTACAGCCTTACAGCATGGTAATAATAAATAATGGACCCCTTCATGATAACATCATCTCTATACTTAAATTTGTTTTCCATCTCTTTTCAGTGACCTATATGCAGTAAAGAATTGAGCCTTGCCCAGAGAGAGATCTGGCCTTTGCCTGCAGCTCCTGGGAGATAATCTATGTCATGTCCAACAGAAATGCCTTGTTTAGGGCAGGGGCTGGCCACACTGGACCCTGTATTCAACAGTACAGATGGGACCAGCTATACCCAACAGTCTTAGGTGCAAGTCTCAGGGGACTGGCTGTGCCAAGAAGGCCAGTTGTGTAAATTAGGGTGAGAGCTTTAGATCACATGGTATCAGTGGACCCAGAGTCTGAGTTCAACCATGTGGGCAATCTATCAATCCATCAATCATGCCCGCACAATGGAGCCACAATAAAAACTCTGGATACTGGAGCTCAGGCAAGTTTCCCTAGTTGGCAATACTCTCTGCATATTATCGCACTCCAGTGCCAGGAGGTTTATACTTCTGAATCCGTGAAAGAGGAGAACAGAAGCATTTGGAACCTTCCCAGACTCTTCCCTATGCATCTCTTTCTTGAGTTTGAGCAATATCCTTTCCCTGTAATAAATCGTAACCATAAGTATCCTTCTAGCAAATTATCTGTGGTGAGCATTGTGGAGGGGAAGGGCATACCTCTAACCCTTGCTAGGGAGAGGCAAAGATATAAAATGCAACCAAAATGTTTGTACTCTCATATTTTCTTGAAAAAAAATTATCAAATATGAGGGCAGTTTTGGGAATCCCCTGAACTTGCACCTTAGTTTGCAAAAGTATTTTCCCATATATTCATTATCTCACTTTAATTATCACAAATGTCCAGTGATGTAGGCAGAGAAGGCAGAAATTCTCATTTTACAAACCGGAAAAATGAGATACAAATACGTTAGATTTGGCCAAAGTCACATGGCTAGTGAATTTGGGGGCCATAACCTGAAAAGAAAAAATAACCTTCTTATAACAGCTTGTCCAGAGTTCTATTCAATACATAAAAGAAAAGAGATAAGAGCAAGGTGAACATTTGGAGCATGGGTCCGAGAAAGAAAGGAAATCTCTCTATTATCTTTAATTTGTTAAGATTTAAAAATTGCTTTGATTGTACCAACAATATTTGCAAATAATTTGAAGCTTAGAAAATGTGAAGGCCTATTTAAAAGAAAATAAAAATCATTTTATGCATCTTGTCTGAAGGTGTTCTAGATGAGCACACACACACACACACGCACACACATATTCCATTATAATCATTATGGCATGCTTTTCCCACATACCAGTACATTGTGAGTGTTTCCCCACATCACTGAAATTTCTAGAAAACACCATTTATAATGACTACATAACACTCCATTAGACGGTTGTCTAGCTGCTTACTGAATTATTCCCTGTCTTTGGACAATTAGACTGAAACATATTTTTTCCACAAATGTAAATATTTTTCCATGCTTCTGCGGCTGCCTCAAGCCATAGTCATATAAGTGAGATTTCTAAATCAATGTTTATGAACACTTTGAAATTTCTTAATGCATATTTCCAAGCTGCTTTTCAGCAAACTTGGCCCAATTTTCTCTCCCCGTTGGCAGCATATTTGAAGGCTAGCCTCAGTCACTATTATAATGTTTTTAATCCTTAGCAATTAATAGCTGAAAGGTGGTATCATATTATTTTATTTAGAATGAATTATTAGTGAGGTAAAAAATACATTTCATGGTTGTTTGCCATTTTAATTTCTTCTTTTCTCTAATTTTCATTGTGTCCTTTTTATATTGGGTTATTAACTGTTTATAATAATCATTTATTATTGATTAGTTTATACAGTTTTCATTCAAATATTATAGTCATTCAAGTTAGCATCTAAACAGATTTTATACTAACAGATGTGAAAATAATAAAAGTGAAGAGTTTGGGAAGAACATACAGTAAATATCATAATCATGTTATTGAAAGCCACCTTTGATCTACTTTAACATCTTATTTTGTAATTTAAAATGTTTAAATAAGTGATTCCACTACAAAAGCATTAAAACTCTCTGAATCATAAAAATGGCAAGATGTTTTATAAATACAGTGATATATTTGGCATGAAAGGCACTGAAACCACACTAGAAATATAAGCAACACAGGTAGGCAAACAGGCTATGGACATGGGAAGAAATGCATGTAAGTCAAGACATGCAAAATGCCAGCAAATAAAAGTAAATGCATATTAACATATTGACATACCATCTCTTACTACATTTTGTAAACTGCCTGAAAGCATTCTAGTCCTGTTGAGGATACAATGAAACAGTGCCCTTACCTGGGCAGTGACAGGGTAAAATGACTAAATCAGGTTTGAAACACCATTGAGTATGAGTATCAAGAGCCACAAAGGTTCTCATTCACCTGGATTAAGTGATCCAGGAAATCTATCTCAAAGGTGTAACCTCAAATAATGGAAAAGATATATACTCAGGCAAGAAATTCATGCCATCATTATGACAGTGGTGTGAACTGGAAGAAATACACAGGTCAAACAAAAAGGAAACAAATTATGTCATAGCCACATGATGAAATATCATGGAACCATTAAAATACCATATCCAAACCATAGTGAGAGCTGTTACTACTTAGTGAACAATAACAATATCCACCCACTTTACCTACTTGATGCCACTTAGTTGCTCACAACAATTTTTTTCTATTGTGATAAAATGTACATAACACAACATTTACCATCTCAACCATTTTAAGTGTACAGTTCAGTGGTATTAAGTACATCCACATTGTCGTGCAACCATCACCACCATCCATGTCCCAAACTCTGTCATCGTCTGAAATTCTGTATCCATCAAACACTAAGTCCCCACTTCCCTCTCTCCCTGACCCCTGACAGCCACATTCTACTCTCTATCTCTGAGAATTTGACTGCTCTAGGGATCTCATATAAGTGGAATTACGCAGTATTTGTCTTTTTCTGACTGTCTTATTTCACTTGGCATAATGTCCTCAAGGTTTGTCCATGTTGTGGCATGTGTCCAAATTTCCCTCCTTTTTAAGGCTGGATGATATATATTCCAGCCTGTGTGCAAGTGCGTGTGTGCGTGTGTGTGTGTGTATGTGTGTACCACATTCTGTTTATCCATTCATCCATCAGTGGACACTTGGGTTGCCTCTACCTTTTAGCTAGTGTGAATAACGCCACTATGGAAATGGGTGTACAAACAGGACTCATGACAATTTTGTGAGAGAGATGTGGTCCCCATCTTACAGATGAGGAAACCAAGGTCTCTTTCACAAACGACATTCCATAGCTGTAAGTAGCAGGGGGCGGTCACAAGTCAACCAGGTTTTAACCAGAGGTGAAGCTCAAGCTCAGGCTGTGACCCTGAGCCAGGCTGAACGGAGACACGTGAAGCCAGCAAGGGACAGCAAATGTCACACAGGCTGTGGCCCAGATGAGACATCACCACATTGCAGTAAGTGACTCTCAGGCTGTCAAGAAAATTGTACAGGGTTAGGCTGTTGTTTCATGACAGGAAAGATTTCCACTCACCAGCAAACACCTCCAGACATAATCTGGCACCGACATAATATTATTTGTGGAGTGGCTTAAAGAAGACCGGTTGTTTAAGACAAACTCTTACCATTCAAACGCAAGATGCATTTGCATCGACAAACAGCGCAGAGATGCCCTTGCCCAACTCACCTTTAAGTCTCTTTACTTTATTTCTCCAAAGTAAAAGAAGCTGTGTAAAAATATGCAGTGCAAATGATCAAAAGGATTAAGGGACTCAGAACCTCTTACAGAAATGCCCGCATGTTGCAGGACCTGGCCAGTGTGCCGGGCTAATTTCATTCCAGCAACCGACCTGCAAACACTTTCTTGTTTTTCCAGAGATAAAAGGCCACATCTTAAAAATACTTCGAGCTGTGTCTTCATGTAGCATCATGCAAATAGCACCATAGCTGTGACGTGCAAACGTGCTTATGAACTACTCATGGCCACATTGAAGGTGCTTTAACGTTGTTGCTCAGAAATATCTTGAAAGCAAAAACAGAAAGGGTGACTGCCTTTCTGAGCATCTCCCTCCAGTCCCTCACACCCCAGGCCAGAGGGCTCCTTTACCTAAATGAACAGATGAGTCAATTACAGACTGCCGTTCCTTCCAAGAAGAGACATGTGGGTGTGTTTTGAGAGCAGAAAGATCAGGCATTCTGGGGTCATCTGGCTATGTGGAAGCCAAGTCATGCATGGAACCAGGTGCTTTTAAAGAGAACCCCAAGATAAGTTGGTCGGTGTTTACAGTCCTACAGCACAGCTTCCCATCCCACGGGGAAAATGTTACCTTCAATTCTTCCAGATTGGTGTGATTAGTTTTTGTGAGCGCCAGGCTGGTGGGGAGAGGCGAGAGAGCAGGGAGCCGGCCACCCAGTAGACGGAACAGAAGCAGCAGCCGGAGAGCTCCAGCGCGACACTAGGCAGGTAGTGCAGAGGGCAGTGTTGCATGCTACTAGGGGGCACCCCCCCAGGAGCCAGACGGCCACAGCTGGCCTCCTGGCTCTGCCACCTGCCAGGCAAGTGACCTTGGTGGGGCCAGGGAGAGAGAGAGGTCCGAGCTGGCTCAAACCTCAGCGCCCTGGCAGATGAGCTGTGCCTTTCCTGGGGGCCACACCCATGCTTGAAGGCCCTGATCAACCTCAGGGAGAAGGCCACAAACCTCTGGGTGTGGACACAGCACCTGATGTTCTGCGATGTGCGTCCGGATCCACAGACCCATGCTGGTATCACCGCCACCCGAAGGCTGTCGACGTGAATGTTATTGGTCCATTTTGCCAACGGGTAATGGACCAAAGCTCAGAGCTCATAAGACTGAGGTGACCCCAAACGTCCTACAGTCCAATGCACTCCCGTCCCTGCTGCCTGTCCCACTTCTCACCTCTCCTTCCTCTGCCCAGGGGCCCACAGGAGCCCTTGCCTGGACACCCAGCCTCATTTCCCACACTCTCCCCTGGTGATCTGTGCCCTTCACCCTGCAACTCCGGTTGCCTCTAGCCTGCAGCCACCCCTCCCGCCACCTCCCGTCCAAGCCCTCCTCTGCTTTCAAGGTCCCCTCGGGTCCTTCCTCGTCCAGGAGCTTCTCTGCGTTTGGGACCCTGAGAGAGGCGCCACATGGGGGAAAGGCTTGGCCGGGACATCCTACGGGAGCAGCTTTGCTCAGAGCCGGGCTCCTCCACGGAGGCATGTCCCCTGAGTCCCTCTCGGGGTGGGTGTGAGGAGCAGAGGTGATGTATGCAGCAGGCAGCGTCCAGTACTAGGCACACAGAGGGGACCCAGACAATGATATTTCCCTTCCCCCGTCCGGCCTCCCATGGGTTCTTTTGCCACACATGGTCAGTCCCCGAGGTGCAACACTTGAGTGCTTGTTGTTTACAAGTGCTTGCTTAGTCTTCCCATATGCACAGCTCACGACATGACAAAAAGCAGCCATGACAATGGCTCTTCTCTGCCGTCCCCAGGACCGGGCTCATGATATAACTTTAATAAATACACAGGGGCCAGAGGATTGCTCGTACTGGGTCTTCCCAGCACTCAGCCTCCATCCGGACAGGTGTTCGTATGGGCCCAGTTCCACACCGCTCACCAGCTCTGCTCCAATCTTCTGCCCCTGCCCACTGCATTCTACGTAAACCTCACCTCCTGGCCTAAAATGGACACAGCCACTACTCAGGAAAGATCTTAGATGTAGCTAACACACCTGTAACACCTTCCTGTATAGGCCAACGCGGTGTTTTGTTTATTTATTAGTAAACATTTATTGATTATTCCACACATTGTGCTCCGTGTTGAGGGCTCCATGGTGACAAAAGTTAATTAATATGGTGACAACAAGCAAGTCTTGTACCACGGGCATTGCCTATCATCTGAGCCCAGGTAAAGAGCTGCACTTTAAATTAAAAGGACTCAGTCTATTTTATTTATCCTACAGGCAAGATGCAGGAGATAAGTGAGCTACGGTGATTTTTTTTTTCATTAAATAATAACCATTCTTCAACTTTCCTCATCCTTTCCCTGCCGAACCGTTAAACCAAATCAAAGACCGCACATAAAGATCCAGGTGTTTGAAGGGAAAAAGGGGAGAGGGTGGGTGAAAAATACCTCCTCTTTTCCAATACAAGATTCAAAACACTACTTTTCTCTTGCTAATTAACTACAAAGAGGTAAGATGTCAGCTCAGTTTCATCTCCAGCTCCTGCAGATAGAAAATGTGATTTCCAACAATGTACTCATTATAAAAAAAATTCCTAATACATCAAAATTGGATGCCCTGTGGAGTTCATTATAGGATTTGAGGAGTGTCTATACTGTCATTTTATCTTGGCTTTTTTTGTTTTTCTTTTGTCTCATCAGTCACTTAAAGTGTCCAACGAGAAACATAAGCTTTAAAAAGCATGCTATTGATTAAAAAGTAGAAAAAAATACTGTTGGAGCACTTGCGATCTTTTGGGGAGCCCGCTATGGGGAGACATGACAGGGAACTTACAATTCTCTGGTGCATATTTTATATGGACACATCCTTCAGAGATTATGCTAGTGGAGGAGTGCTATAGACACAGTTGAATCCTTGATCAAGAAAAGTCCTCAAGAAAGCAGGCAACTATAATCATTAATTCTTTGTGCCACTGGAGGTTTTTACTGCTACAAAGGTAACTAGCAGGTAAAAGTCCGTAACTAGGGTAGCAGTGAATGGCTCACTAGTTTCTGTATCCAACCTGCTGATTACAGAGGCTGGCTTGACCCCCAGGGCGAACCCTTTGAGCGGGTTTTTCTACCCTATGAAGCTTAGGAAAGGACCAATGTGCTGGGGCTGATTAGAGCCCGTCTTCTAGACTGGCACCAACTCCTGCCCTGCCATGAACTAGGCATTATGAGGTGTTAACAAAACCAAGCAGGCGTCACGGTACCCTTGCAGCCAGGACAACACACAGTCATTTTCAATGGCCTGATTCATATTAGCAAGGGTATTGCACACCGAGAAACCATGACTCCTTGGTGCTACTAAATTATACACCAAGTTGAAAACGAGGTTTGTGTGCATCTTTTTACCCGTGGGCTACGCAAGAAGCGTGGTTCCTAACTCTATGCCTTAGAATTCCTTGTGGAACTTCCTGAAATGTACCCTCACGCCGCCTCCTCCCCCTCCCCCTGGGATTCTGAGATGGCAGGTCTGGGGCCAGGCCTTGGGCAAGTGCATCCTCACAAGCTCTGTGGGTGCTTCAGATGCAAGGCTGGGAAAGGGAACTGTGAACATAGACACTGGATGTAGGTGGCTGTACCAAGGGAGAGGAAATGGATAGAAGATTTTTGTTTTCCAACAAAGTCTCAGAATTGTAAGGTCTGAGGCCCTGAAAGGTCATCTGGCCAAGTGCCATGTTGTATTTTTCCCCATTGCAGCCTCCAGGTGGCCACTCCAAGGCAGGACACACCACTTCTCGAAGCACTCTGTGCCACTGCTGGACGTCCTGATTGCTGGAAAGCTTTGCCCTTACTGAGCCCAAGTCCACCTCCTTCTACTCACTGGTCCAAGTGGTACCCCTTGGGGTCTATTCACTCTTCCACGGTGGCACCTGAGGAGGCTGGCAGCCTGGCGCCTTGCAGGGCAGTAAAATGGGCTCTGCCTTTGGAAGCCCTATATTTGAGGGCATAATCTGCCAGATAAGCCACTTAACTTCTCTTGGCCATAAGCTGTTCATCTGTAAAAGGGGGATGCTGACACCTGTCCCACAAATCTTAGGTGTGGCTGAGAACATTCAGTGACAGACACAGAGGGAAAGCACTTTGGGAACTTACTAGAGGATTAAATTTATGATACTCTCACTTGTCTTTCCATCTCCACATACTAATAACGACAAGCCAAGTCATATTTCCCATATTTGGGATCTAGGTTAACACGAACAGAGCAACGTGGACCACTCTCCAAGCAAAGATGGGTTTCTCTGGATGAGTTATCAAGAGGAGGTTTTCCTAAAGTGTCTGTGTTCTAGATTGGAGTTAAAAGACAATCAGAGTATCCCTGCAGTCACAATAACAGAAGGGTCTTTTAAACCAATGCTTTTTTCATATTCTTTAAAAACTATTCTCAACTCCTAATAACTGATGAGAAAAGGCAGCCCTACTGACGCCCACCGTCACAAACACTGTGGCTGCTTGCATGGTACTGCAGAAGAGCCACTTTAAGCCATTCAAAGATAATGAAAATTGCTTCCTCTTTTGCACATAAACCACACACTGCAGTTGTTTTTTAAGCCTAAGGGGTCGTAGCATGTCCTCCCAACTGGGATGGCACATCATTTACAAATGTCCCACACGGGAGTGATGTGGCAGGGTCATCTAGGAGGCATGGCTCCGACTTATTTAGATGTCTAAATTCATTAACAACAAATATATGTTTAAATACTTTCAAGAAAAAAGGAACTAAGAACCAATCCTTTGTATTTGATAACTCGGCCCCACGCTGCAGTGCTGTCAGTGGTCTGGGAAAAGTCCTGGCTTTGCCTACCTAGATAGTACCAGCAGCACCTATTTTATACCCCCCCAAAAAAAAATCAATCCAACAGGCTTATCTTGAAATCGTGATCATGTCCACAAGACAAGCAACTGAGGCTTAATAACTTTATAACTGACTATGTAAATATCAAACAGAAACTCTTTAGAATACCTGCACAGTACCAAATCAGCTGATTCTACAAATTTAGTCACATATAGTCCCATCTGGGCATTCTCAATGAGTGCGATATCACCGCAAAGGAGAAAAAAAGATTGGTTCTTGGGTTACAAAACCATCTCACACATTAAATGGCCGTGCATGGCCCTCCAAAGGGCCACAGGACATAAACCGACATGCAGCATATCTGTGGGATTAAATGTAATGGGTGGTGATAGGGTCAGGGCGGGTGTAGGGGGTGGGAATACTGACTACAAGGGCATCCACACCCCTCTTGCTTTACTTACCCTCAGCCCACACCCTCATCACCCACTGACCAGAGAACAGCCTAGAAGGTGCTAAAGGCTTTGCACCAAGCACAGTGCCACAGTGGCCACTTCTGTCACCTGGGACTGCAGAGACGGTGGGGCTGGCCACCAAGCGGGCAGAGGATGGACTCCTGTGCCCAAAATGGCAATGACGCTGGTGAACACAAGCTCCACTGGGTTTGCTGACACCAGAAAATATCTGGATAAACTTATTCTATAATCTCATCGTGGTAGATACCCGATATGGAGGTCAGTGTAAGTCATATTCCTTGATGACCAGAATAGCTGATGAAAATAGGTTCAAAGTGACTTTCAAAATATAAATCCCAGGCTGCAGAGACATCAGATGTCTGTGCCGTGTTCCCTGTCTTGGCCCTTCTGTAGACTGCGGGCAACCGTACTGGCCAGACGCTTACTGCAGAGGCTGGTGAGAAGATAATGTTTGCAAAGCTTGTTAGTTTTTGTGGATGAAAGGTTTCTGATTAGTACAAATTATAAATTATTACTATTCATTAGAAAGGACAAATGAATTATTTCAGCTCCTAAGGAGTCGCTGACATCCGTGCGCTCTTGCACAGAAGGAAAGTTAGAAAGAGCACACCCTGTTCGCGGCGCTGCTATTGTGCGAAACCACGTCCCTCCACCTTAAAAAGAACACTTCAGAGCAGCCTGAAAACCCCCTGAAAAGTCAGTCCCATATTTCTTTGTCCCTTTATCTAAAAAGCAGGGGAGAAAAAAAATATAATTAGAAACGTGGCTAAGAAGCCGTCACTATTGTGCTTGGTGATAAGCTTCAGATGTTTGGATCCCAGCTCGATAATAGCCATCGTCTTGATCAGCGCCCTTTACAAAGCAGGCTGCTACTTCACAGGCAGGGTGGGGTCAAGGTTTCCGGCTCAGAGAATAAAGTGAAATTCCCCACCGAGGAGCCACTCCAGAACCCGGTCATTGTGCAGATTTGATACCATTTTCCCCTGCAGCACATGCCAGAATCATCCCTTAAGGGCCATTACTCCACTCTCGCCTTTTTCTAGGGTGTGTTTTCTGTGGGGTGCTTGCTCCTTCGTTCACTGCACGCTCATTGTTTCGGAAGCCTGCTTTCACGGAGCCACTCCGCCGAGGCCACGCGTGCTGGCTAGTGTGAGCACTGCCTCGCTGTCAAGGCCGTGTCATCCCGTTAGTGTGTAGATGGCTCCCTGCGAGGACGGGAACTGGAGAATTACGTTCATGCCAGTCTTCTCCGTCCATTTTCATCACATCCGTCATTTTTTGGTAAATACGTTAAACTTTGTGATTTGACGTTTCCAGTGGGGGGGAGGGGTCCCAGAGAGAGAATGAGACTTGGCACATACAGATCTAAAGTAAGTAGTTTATGGCTGGGCGGGGTGGCTCTGGGAGACCAAGGCGGGAGGATCACTCAAGGTCAGGAGTTTGAAACCAGCCTGAGCAAGAGCGAGACCCTGTCTCTACTAAAAAAAAATAGAAAGAAATTAATTGGCCAACTAAAAATATATAGAAAAAGTTAGCCGGGCATGGTGGCACATGCCGGTAGTCAGGAGGCTCAGGAGGCTGAGGTAGGAGGATGGCTTGAGCCCAGGAGTTTGAGGTTGCTGTGAGCTAGGGTGGCGCCACGGTACTCTAGCCCAGGCAACAGAGTGAGACTCTGTCTGAAAAAAAATAAATAAATAAATAAAGTAAGTAGTTTAGAGCTATTATAGTTTATTGGTGGTTTCAGTAGAAAATGTTTTTTCTTTGGTAACAAACAGCTTTGGAGATAAAATTCGCACCCTGTACAATTCACGCATTTACAGTATAGAATTCAATAGTTTTTAGAATATTCACAGAGTTGGGCAACCACCACCACCATCATAAAACACTGTTATCCCTCCAAAAAGAAACTCCATACACTTTAGCTAACCCTCCACCTCCTGGTCCACAGTAGTGACGAATCTAATATCTGTCTCTATAGATTTCCCTATTCTGGACATTTCAAATAAATGGAATCATGTGCTATGTGGTCCTTTGTGACTGGATTCTTTCAGGTGCTCTTTGACATCAACCACATTGTTGTATATGGTAGTTTATCCCACTGTATGTACATACCCTATTTTATCCATTCATAAGTTGATGGACGTTTGGGTTGTTTCCACTTTTTGGCTATTAGGAATAGCCAAATGTTGCTGCTATGAAAATTTGTGTACAAGCTTTGATGTGGACACGGGTTGTCATTTTCTTGAGTATATGCCTAGGAGTGGAACTGCGGAGTCATATAGTGTACTAGCTCTACATTCAACCTTTTGAGGAACTGCCAGACTATTTTCCAAGGTGACTACACTACACTATTTTCCTTTGCACCAGTAGCATATGAAGGTTATAAATTTTTTAATTGTTTAGGTTAAGACTGTTACTTGTCAGTATCAAAAAGACAACTTTAAAAAAGTTAAATAACTCGAAAGTAAAAAAACACCACAATGAAAATACTTAAAACTGAATTATTAATATAATGAAAATACTGTTGGGATATAGCAACAGAAATTTATAAATTCAGAAAGAAGCAAAAAGTAAAAAATAACAACAAAGTAACAAGTTAGAAAGAGAACAGAAGGACACAAAGATATGTGAAAGATGGGACTAAAAGAAGAAAGCAAAAATTAGTGAAACACGAAACAAACATTCTATAGAAAGGATCATGAAGCCGAAAACTGATTAAGAACAAAAAGTGAAAGCACAAATGAATTATATCACAAATAAAAGACACCCTTAAGTATAGATACTGCAAAGATTAAAGAGATGAGAAAACATTGTAACCACTTAATGCCAAAAATTTCTTAGAAAACTGTAACTTTCCAAAACTGGCCCACAAAGAAGAAAAGAAAAGGCTGAATTATTACTGTTATTATTATTATTATTTTAACACAGTCTTTTTCTGTTGCCCCAGCTGGAGTGCAGTAACATCATCTTAGCTCACAGCAACCTCGAATGCCTGGGTTTAAGTGATCCTCCTGCCTCAGCCTCCCAAGTAGCTAGGACCACATATGAGTACCACCACGCCTGGATAATTTTTCTATGTTTTGTAGAGACAGGATGTCTCCCTTTTACTTAGGCTGGTCTCGAACCCCTGGTCTCAAGCAATCCTACTGCCTCAGCCTTACAGAGTGTTAGGACTACCGGCATGAGCCACTGAGCTCACCTTGAAAAAATCGGATTGTTAGTAAACAAACAAAAAACACTTTCCAAAAGGAAAATATCAGGTCTAGTTGGCTTTAAAAGTGAATTCTATAGGACATTCGAGAAACAAATTAGCCACATCTTATACAAACTCCTCAAAATGACAGAAAAAAGGGGTAACACTCTCACTACATTCTACAAGACTGGTATGGCTTAATATTAAAACCAGACAAGGACAGTGCAAGAAAAGGAAAATTGCAGGCTAATCTCATTAATGAGCAAACTGCAAACTCCAAACCAAAATTAACAGCAAACGGAACCCAGCAATGTATTTCAAAACTAAAACATCATGCAACTTGGGTTTATCCCCCAAAATGTAAACAAAATCATGACAAGAAATTTTTTCATGAAACTTGAAAAGCTGATTCTGAAATGTGTATGGGAAAGCAAAAGACTGAGAATGGCCAAGACTTTCCTACAAACCAATGGAAAAGATTTGCCTTGCCAAGCATATAATTAATGAGTCAGACAGAGCATTGATGCAGTGATCAAGAAATAGAGCTAAGAAATAAAGCAATGAGCCCAGGAAGAGGCCCATGCAAGTGTGAAAATGTAGTTTATGACAGAGGTTACATGGTAGATCCCTGGAAAAACTGATGATTCATAAGGACAAAACCAAAATTCAATCCCCTCATAATAAACAAAAATCGATTCTATGTCCATTAAAATTTTTAATGTAAAAAGCAAAACTCCCTCTGTCTTTTAGAAACCCACAGAAGGGAATATATTTATGGTTCTGGGTTAGAGAGATACTTCTAGGCAATATACAAAATGTAAAACTATAAAGAGAAAGATTAATAAATTCAGCCACATTAAAATTAAGAACTTCTCATTAAAAGGTACAATAAAAGAATTTTAAAAAGGAAATTCACCAAAGATGAGAAAAATATTATACAAATATTTTATATAACTGCTAAAGGATTAGCATCAAGAATATATAAAGAACTCCTTAAAATCAAGAAGGAAAAGACAAAAATCTCAATAAAATAATTAGTAAAAGATAGGATTTTCTTTTACTAAATAGGATTTTCACAGAAGAGAAATACAAACGGCCAACAAATACATAAAAATTATTTCTATCTCATTAGTAATCAAGAAAATGCAAATTAAAACCACAATTAGATGCCATTTCATACCATAAAATTGTCAAAAAAATAAAAATAAAAATTGCTCCCTGAAATAGGAACATCCTACCTTGGAAATCAAAGACTGAGATACCCTACAACCCAAACCCCAGGAGCCCGGAGACACACTCAGACACAGGGGGCAGGACACGCATGCAAGGATGTGTAAGCAGCATTGTTTATAATAGAAAAAAATGGAAACAGCTCAATGTCCATCTATAGCAAAACAAAAATAATAAACTACAGTTTGGCCATACGATAACAGCCATCAACACACACACACAAAAAGGAATGACCTACTGTCACCTGGGTCCACAGAGAGGACTCCCAGGAACAAAATGTTGAGAAAAATAATTTATGTAAGAATACATACAGGGGCCAGGCTCGGTGGCTCACACCAGTAATCCTAGCACTCTGGGAGGCCGAGGCGGGAGGATCGCTCAAGGTCAGGATTTCGAAACCAGCCTGAGCAAGAGCGAGACCCCGTCTCTACTAAAAATAGAAAGAAATTAATTGGCCAACTAAAAATATATAGAGAAAATAATTAGCCAGGCATGGTGGTGCATGCCAGTAGTCCCAGCTACTCGGGAGGCTGAGGCAGAAGGATTGCTTGAGCCCAGGAGTTTGAGGTTGCTGTGAGCTAGGCTGATGCCACAGCACTCTAGCCCGGGCAACACAGTGAGATTCTGTCTCAAAAAAAAAAAAAAAAAAGAATATATACAGGATGGTACCACCTATAAAATGGTCTGAACAGGCAAAATTGAAAAATGCATTGCTTTGGGATGCACATGGCAAAACTACAAAGAAAAGCCAAGGGACAATAAATAGCACATTCAGTGAGTGGATACTGCCCCACCATTATGAGAGAAGTTCTAGTTCTTACAGAGAGTGATGGGTTCATTTTTATTAAGCTTTGCAACATATTTATTTATTTTTCCCCAGAACCGGGGTGTAGAAGGATTAGGCTGTGCCATTTAAATTCACTTTATAGAATCCCTTTCATGAGTCAAATATCTAATTTTCTTTAAAAATGAACACCTGTAATTTCCCTAGAGTATCGGTCTTATATCTGTTCTTACCAAAAGAAACTATGGGGATTAACCTTTATCTTTCATTTTAAGAGCAAGTTATTCCTGACACCTCACCTGTGCATTTGACTGCATTATATATACAAATACGCAAGTTAATTACCAGTCTACTAAGTTGAAGTTACGCCACACCAGTCTAAAACTGAAAATAATCATTTTCATTACAGAGGCCGTGATTCAAACCTTTTTTCCCCTCTTCTGTTAAAATTTGCCCTTCAGAAGCCTTGCAAATCTCAGAGCCTAAAACGTGACTTAGAGGTCGTTCAGTGATTCTGGAAGGCGCTCTGCCAGGAAGTTAAATACGATTGCCTTTCGCAGTAAACTCTAAGATGAAGTAGGAAAATACACCACAGGCAATGCCCTCTTGGCATGACTGGATCAATTAAAAAAAAATCAGACCTTGAGATGGGAGTTGGCTGGCTAGTAGCTGGTGAGGTCCAAAGGCCTCCGGATGAAGGCCTTCTGAGGGTACCCCCATCCTCTTCCTCTAACGGGCCTGCTTCCGGCCAGGACGCTCTGAACTGGAGGGAGGACGTGGCTGCCTCCCCACACTCTGCTTTACCCATTTTCACTCTGACCTCCAGGGTTGGGCCCAGAGAGAAAGGAGATGGGGAGAGAGCCCAGCAGTGCGTGACGTGGCGGGTGACACTTGCAAGCTGGTGGTCTGGGCTGCAAAACTGTGCTCCCCAGTTACTCGCATGTTGAAGCCCGAATCCCTGGTACCTCAGAATGTGACTATATTTGGAAATAGGGTCTTTAAAGAGGTCATTAAGTTAAAATGAGTCATTAGAGAGGCTCTAATGCAACTTACAAGTCGAGGAGATGAGGACACAGACACACACAGAGGGACAGACCATACAAGGATGCAGGGAGAAGGAGGCCGTCTACGAGCCAACGAGAGAGGCCTCAGGAGAAACCAGCCCTGCCAGCACCTTGATCTTGGACTTCCAGCCTTCAGACCTGTGAGAAAATAAATTGTTATTGTTGAAGCTGCCCAGTCGCCAGCACTCTGTTACGGCCACCCAGGGAGACTGATAGATCTGGTGCACGGTTCCCCCATATGTGGCGCATGTACAAATAAATCTTCTTTTCCTCGCTGGGTAATCTCGTGCGTTTTAGGAGACGTGGCCTCTGAGGACCTCTGGCCACTGTCCCCTTGAGCTGCGGAATGTTCTCTCCTGCTCCCTGACCTCTGGGCTCCCAGCACTGCCCCACAGACTTTCTCTGCAGGAGTCCCTCCGCCCCTCCAAGTGGTCCTCTTGGGAGAGTGACTTTCTAAAAGATCCCAGGGAAGTTTCCTCCTGCAGGGTCCATTCTGGAAAACACAATCCATTGCTCCACACGGGTGGGAGCTCAGCCAGATCCCAGCCAAGCTGTGTGTCCTCCTTCCCGCACCAGCAGGCGGCTCTGGCCCCAGCCCTGGCCTTTATCCTGTGCAGACGGGGATCATGCACCCATCCCCACATAGCTCAAAGTCAGGAGCACGTGATGAGTCCCCAGGTGCCCTCCCTGAAGCCTTCGTCACGCGGCTTGAGGTAGCAATAAAGCCTCCACCTGACCTAAGCCTCTCCTTAGTGGTGGGTACGGCGGATGCCTCACTCTCCAACAACTCCCCCAAAGCAACTCCACTCTCAACTCTTCAACCCCCATCTATCGCGGGTAGAAAGGGTTCTATGGTTTCCCAGAATGTCCCACACAGGCGGTCTAAGCATCACTGCAGAATGCGAAGCTTGGCACCTACCCCAGCACCCTGGCTCTGCTCTGCTGACTTTGGCGAGTGGAGTTTAACACCCGGTTCCGCCACACCTGCTGCTGCACACCCCCAGAATACACGAAGGAATTTCTTGGCAGAAGTGATGGAGATGCTGACGCCAGGTGTGAGCCCCGCAAAGGTGCACACTGGGCTGGCTTCCCACTCTGCTCACTCTCTGCTGTCCTCATGCCCTCAGTTTGGCTGGGTGGTTTGTCCCCAGAAAGTGTAGCTATGCCCATTTCCCATGGACAAGGCGGAAGGACGAGCCCGGGATTAGCTGATGGGAGAACGCGAAGACCCAATCTTCCTAAGGGCGGGAGCTGAACCACATTCTGCTTTTTAAACCCAAGCATCTCAGGCCTGTGCCTTCCATGCGGCAGAGGACAAGTACATGCTCCTGAGACGGAATTCTAAATACACTGAGCTTTGAGAGCCTGGCTGAGCTAGGGGTTCATAGAAACACTCAGGGAAATGGAAGGCAAATGACAAGTTTTTATTATCTTCTTGAATGATTTTAAAGCACATTTTGGTATGTGTGGGGAATGATGCGATGCCCCAATATCACATCTGTGCTGTGTGTGCCCCATCCGCCCTCCCCACCGGCCTCTCCTGCTACTTCTCCCCAAGGGCTTCCTCTCCTAACTCTGCTCCTCACACACGTCCGCATGTCTGATGCTTTGAGCCAGACTCACCCTCCGCCCCACTACCCTCCGTCTGCCCGATGTCACCTCCTAGGTGACACCCTCCTGATTCCAGCCAGAAATCACCTTAAACTCCTCTGAATTCTCAGAGCTCTCTGCCTGGATCTGTCCTGTGGCCCTCAGCATTTCCTACCTTAAATCAGAATTACCTTCTCTGCTCTACTAGATGATAAGCTACTTGAATTACAATAAAGTCATGTCTCACAGACCTCTGTCCCCTTCATAGCAGCCACACTGACAAGTAGGTAGAATGCCATTCAACAGATGTTGACAGAATTTTTGTGAACACACGTGTATTTTAACAATGTACATAATTTATTCTTCAGAGATGGGAGAGACTGACAAAGAGGGTTTACTCATACATCTGATTTATAGGTTTGATTTTACAGTTATTTTGCAGTAAAACAAAGTCATGATTTTTATGTTTTTTTTTTCAGACAGTAAAAATATGGATAGAAATGCTTAGAAACGTATTTTTAATCTGTGAGCCCTCATTAGCAAATCATATCTTTACATCAAGTCTATCATAATGAGGAAGACAAATTAGAGCATCTCATAGCAACACCTCTCTTGTGGCCCAGTCGTTATTATGAAAAGATTTGTGTTTTGTTATATTTTTATTTTGTTTTAACTTTTGCATGGTAATTGGATGGAATGTTTAAACATATCTATACAGCTACTCGCTTATCCCTCTTGCGAAGTCTCAGAAGCATACTTTTTATCCAAATTGATGTCTCCAAGTATCAAAACGCCTGTTCCATTTAAAATTTTTTTATTTTTTTATGGAGATTGTTTTTAGACATATACTTTCAAATGAAACAGGATTAAGAAACAAGAACTTTGGTTTATGTGTGTATGAAACAAAAACCATAGGAAAGGAATACATCTGGGGTTTTAGATACACACCAATAACCATCCACTTAACTAGGATTATCCTAAACTTGCACGTACATCACTGTACTTTGTGGTCAGCCAAGTACTGCCACGTGGTCTGGCAGATGCCTCTGGCTGTCCATCTGACAGCTGTCTACCCCCCATGTCGTCCTTGTTTCTAGAAAGGGAGCTTGGGTCAGGAGTCAGGCAGTGGGTAGTTTAGGGCAGGCTGGGTTCCTCTGATGAACCAGGGGATGTCTCGACTCTTCGAACTCTTCATGGCCCTTTCCTTCCCTTTCTCAGTGATTGGTTTAGGCATGGGCACATGATATAATTCTGGCCAATGAGATATCCAGGGTTGCCTGCTGGGGGTACTCCCAGAAAACTCTTCTTCTTCTTACAAAAATAACACAACAATGGAGGATGAACCCTCTGTTCTTGACAATGGATGCTGATGTTGCAGGCTCAATGGCTAGAACTGTGGCAGCCATCCAGGGGCCAGCCATCCATGTCTCCAAGAGGAGACATGCCAAAGCCGGGGATGGCTCTGAGTAGAAAGAGAGGAAGAACCTGAATTCTTGATGATTTAGTTTTTTGAGCTACTGAATTAACTACCCTGGAACTTCTTGAATTCTAATTATGTAAAAAAAGTACATGTTCCTATTCTTAAGCCAATTTCAGTTGAGATTTCTATTACTTGCAGCCAAAAGTATTCTAAATAATCTCCATGTTGGATCTCATTAAATCCTCTCATCAGTGGTGTGAAGCAGGCATTTCTCTTTTTTTGTTGTTAAATGAAGCAAATGAAATAGCAAAAAGTCAAATGGCTGTGCCAAGGTCACGCGCCTGTAAATGGCATAGCTGGATCTGAAACCAGGTCTGATTCCAAGTCTGGTGTTTCTTCCAATGAAACCTGATCACACACACACACACACAAACTAGAGAAAGAGAACGTACTGTCACATCATACTGACATTCTTAACAAGTCGATGGCAACTGTGCATCATAGAAATAGACTAGCGGCCGAGTACGAGAGCTAGTTCTGTCAAAGAGTCTGTGATGATGGTGGAACCACTTAACATTTCTTAATTATGAGACTCATAGTCTTCGTCTATAAACCAGAGCAAGGGAATTGAAGATACACATCTGAAAATGTTAAGCACCTGCCTCTTGTCCACAATGACCCGGCACTGTGGGAGACACATGACGGACCAGACACTAGCTTGCCCCTAAGAATTTGTTCGTCTGAGACTCTGAGTCATAGGTACTTGAAACAGCTGCAGAAGCACATGCAAGATTCCATCACGCATTCGCATGCATGATGTCAGTGATGGCGTAATAGATGTTAAACGCAGCATGGCATTCAAGAGTAGTAAGGACCCCACAATCGGGTGTCAAATGTCACTCAATAGCCACCCAAATATCTCATGCCTCTGGGTATTAAGTTCAACCATGTGAAACTGCTACTATTCAACCATTTTTTACTACAAAAATGGCAACTTTTGTGCATTTCATCCTTGCTAGGCCTAAGAATGCATCAGGGAAAAAAAGCAGCATTGGATCAAATGGGGGAGTCAGAGATGTAAACCAGCTATGAAATACAAAGGAGGGGTGCTGGATGGGATGAGAGCATAGGGTGGGGGAACATTGGACCCCAGCTTTTGGGGAAGGTCACCCAAAAACAGAAATGCCTTGGTTGAGTTGTCAGAAGGAATTAGTTTTGATATTGAAGGTTTCTTAAACCTCTGAGAAGTGTCTTTCTAAAATGGATATTTATACCTCCCTATGTTCACCCATTATATGTGTCTGCAGAGCCGGAGATTTTATATTAATTTCCTTAACAGAGTTATGTTCAGTAGCTACATGGAAATCATGCAATGCATGCTTTAATCATCACCCCATCCATTAAGGTAAGAATTATTATCCCGACTTTTACTAATGAAGAGACAGGCTCAGATACTCAAGATCATGTAGCCACTTTGTAGCAGAGCCTGGTAAAAATTATGGTAGGAAACAACAGCAAAGTATGATCCCCGTACAACCTATGACCTCAATTCCCTTTGTAAAAATAACCCAACCAACAAAGGAAAAAAACAATATTAATACTACCATAAGGCAAAAATCTCTTGTGGTTACTAAGCATACTCGATGAGACTACCGTCATTGTCCAAACAGTGCCAGGAAGACCTGTAGCTCCAAAAAACTTCAAAAGGCCAAGCCAGAAGTCAAATTAGTCTGCTGGGAGTTTGGAGATGCCTAGATCCTTTGAAATTCACTTTAAAAGACCATCTGGAACTTCTAAAGCTCGGGAAAGGGCCGAGCTCATGAGTGATAACCATTTCAGCACGTTCTTCCAGGACTTTCCATGCAATCGCAGGGGGGCAGAGATGAAAATGACTTGGAGATTGCAGCAGATTCTGCTGGCTCTTCACCAAAAACCTACTTCCTCGTCTCTGGAAGCTCAGCTTCGGTGCATTTCCTGGGCTCCCCAGCAGTTAACACAGCTATGGGATTGAGTTCTACCAAGAACATAGGCAGAAGTGCTACACACTGTCGCTGAGCCCCAGCCTTCAAGTGGCAGGTGTGCCAGCCCTGTGCTCTCTCTGTCCACCTGATGGGCTGGACGCAGATTTCAGGGGGGTCACAGGAGAGAGCAAAGCCACAAAACAGAAGCTGTCTGACGCCCTGAATTGCCACATGAGGAAAGCTGCCCACAAATCAAGAAAGTGAGCTTTTGGTTATTGCATGAACAAGAAATGAACCTGTATTACTTTTTGAGCAATCCTGTATGAGTCGCAGGATTTTTGTCGGGTCTGTTTGTTATGGCAGGTAGTCCCACCCCACAGACAGCGGCATAACCAGGTCGAGATGCAGGTATACGGCCTCCCATGCAGAAAAGTGATTTACGGAGCCCAGACAAAGCCCGAAAGGAACTCTGTGTCCTTCTGACTCAGACCAAGTGGCGGCCCCTGCTGTACCAGCTCTCGGGCCCAGGTTTCTCCCAGTCTAGGGTAACGACCACAGATCATCTTTGGAACTGAGATCTAAATAAATGCCTAGCACTTTGGGAGGCCAAGGCAGGAGGATCGGTTAAGCCCATGAGTTTGAGACCAGCTTGGGCAACATGGCAAGACCCTATCTCTACAAAAATTTAATAATTACCCAGGTGTGGTGGTGCACACCTGTAGTTCCAACTGAGGCTGAGTCAGGAGGCTGAGTCAGGATCCCTTGAGCCCAGGAGTTCCAAGATGCTGTGAGCTACGACTGCACCACTGTACTCCAGCCTGGGTGTTAGAGCAAGACCCTGTCTCTAAAAGATTAAAAAAGAAATTTAAAAAGCATAAATGAATGACTCAACTAATAAAAAGTGATCAACAAGACAGTAAATATCAGAGTTATAAGAGATATCAAAATAGTGCACAAAATGGAAGGAGGAAGTGGAAAAAGGCTTTACTACTTTATATAAGGAGTACCTTTTTTTAAAAGATGAGGTCTTGCTTTGTCACCCAGGCTGGAGGACAGTGGCAGGATCACAGCTCACTGCAGCCTCAAACTCCTGGGCTCAAGTGATCCTCTCACCTCAGCTTCCCAAGTAGCTGGGACTACATGTATGAGCCACTCTGCCTGGGGTCTTTTTATTTTTTTTAACTGACACATAAAATTTATATATACTTATGGTATACAAACATGATGTTTTAAAATACGTATTCCTTGTGGAATGTCTAAATTAAGCTAATTAGCATATGCATTACCTCACATACTTACTATACAGAGTTTTTAATGCAAAGAAAAACTTATGCCAATAAGTAGCCAAAGAACTATAAATTAGAGGACCATTTATTTTTTAGAAAGATGAGCAATTAAAACTATATGCGATACTGAGCTATTTGAGGCTCTTTGACTCCTGGAAATGACCAAATTTGACCCAAATATCAGTAAATCTGGTCACTTATACTGTCCCATTTGTGCAGGGGAAAAAGCAAGAAGACTGCTTTGGAACCAGACCCAGTGAATCATACTTTGCAAATGGGGTAAGAAACCTTAGAAGTTGGAACTATAGAATAATAGAACGAGAAGGGATTTTTAGAAAGTTTCCTCTGCAATTTCCTAATTTTAGAGATAAGGACACAGGCACAAAGAGGTCGAGTGACCTTTCCAAGAAAACACAGCTCTTTGGTAGGGAAAAAGTAGAATAACTCCAGGTTTGCTGGCTCCCAGACCTGTGTTCCTTGGCTCTGGCAACAGAGAAGGAAGATCAAACCGAACTTCAGAAAAATACTTGGACATGTACCTTCATTAGCCGAATTATAGAAAGGAGGAAGAGTGATTAGAATTATTACCACCTTAAATTTGCCAGGCAGATTTTATAAGAATAATTTCATTGAGCTTAAAAAATTATTGAGGACATGTTTAAAACATTGCCCTAATTTCTTCCGCTGTAATCCACTGCCGTTATCATAAAAATCTAGGTCTCAGGTAATGAGGTATATGCTTTCTTATTTAGAAGAGCTAACATATTATTTATAATCATCATAATGGTTATACACATCCAATTACACAGAGGGGAAAAAAACTCAAATTCCTTTTAATTCCACCTTTCTTAACCCTGAAGGATATTTCTTCCAGATTTCACCAGCTGATACAATTCAGATGAAAAAAAAGATCCTTTCTTTATTACTTAAAGGGAGCTGTAAATCAAACGTAGACCTGGGGGTGGGGGGGAGACAAAGAAAGAGAAGGAGGGAGGGCTCATTTGCTTATTAGGCTTCCATAATAAATTAAGAATAACAAGCAGATTTCAATCTGCCCCCAACCGAAGCCTCATATCAGCTGCTCCCGAGACACTGGAGTCTTCTCGCGCAGCGAGCTGCAACCAACCTGGCTTTCCGCTGTCTCACGGAGATGGGTGCTGCTCCAACTAGGAACGTTACTAATAAAGGACGAGCTGGCTACGAATTAAAGCAAGCCCTGCTTAATCACATTAATCCAGAGCATGTCAAAGGCTTCAATTTTCGAAATAATTTTGGGCTTAATGCCTTAGAGATGGGCACTCTGTTCCATTGAGGCAGCAGCTGGTCCAATTTAAGCTGCATTGTGAGGCCGGAATTGTCAGGTCCTTACAGAAACAAGGAAGCCTGACAGTTTTCAGGATGCAACCAAAACTGCTGAGACAAAGGAAATTGCAAGAAATTGAAAGGGCCCTGTAACAATTACAAGGCAGCCCACTGTTGGGCGGATTACATGTGATTAACCGGCTCTTGCTGTCGGGATGGGGCGGTTTGCGCTTTCTTCCACCGTGTGCCTGGCCACGGAGCCCCAGACAGCTGCTGCAGGAAGCACGGTCAGGAAGCCGCTACACCAGGTTACCGATTAGAAAAAAGCCTGTCTATAAAGATACAGAGTAACCGCTACCATGGGGGTCACCTTGCCTGTGTCACCTGTCTCCCCGACAGGGACGGTGGCCGCGCTGACGACCAGGCAGCACTGTGCCCAGACATGACAGAGGAGCCTGCCCAGGCACTGGCAAGCACACACTGGTCAGCACTTGAGCTGCAGAAGGGAATTAAACCCCAAGGCCCCAGAGGATAGCTTTGCAGCAGTGGGGTTTCGATTGTGATGAGGCATCATCCTAATGATTTTCTATGCAACGAAAATAAAACGGAGGTGAAAAAACAAACAAGTTCCAGGCTGTGAATGAAGAGAACCCGTTTCCTGCTCCAGATGTGCGACTTTGCCTGTGTGATGTTGGGTAACTCTCGTCATCCTCCGGGCCTCGCTTTCTTCGTGAATTGAAGGTTTCTGGCTTCGTGTCGCACAGCCTGTAAGTGACAGCGACGACTCGAGTCCGTTGTCTCACTTGCTGGGAGATGCCATGGCACGGAGGCGAAGGGCCCAGACTTCGCCTTCCTAGTTCCACCTCTGACTAGTTGCTACGCTCAGTCTCATTGTCATTACTTATTTCACCACTGAACAACAAAGAGGCCCTACAGAGGAAACGCTTGTCATGGTTTCATTTCTGTTGCAGGAGTCCAATTCTGAAAAATTCCCATGTGTCAAAAAGAAAATACACCCAGTAAAACAGTACAACAGCCCATGAACCCTCAGGCAAGGCTTGAACTAAGGAAACAGAGCACGGAGTCACGCGAGACCCAGATCCTCGTCTCGGCTCTCCTGCCTGGACAACTGCACATTGAGTTTCTGAAACGTCAGACTTGACTAGGTCTGGAATTACTTTGGAGTCATTTAGTTTACTGCATAACATGTTGCGTTTTCTCATTTTAATGCCTTGGCCTTAGGTGGTTTTATTCTGTCTCTTTGCTGATGTTACTTACTCCTGTCTTGTTTGGCTTATAATGATACATTTTATAGAAAAAAGGAAACTTGGAATATAAAAGGCAGCAAATAAAAACTATTCTAACATTTAAACTGAATAAAAACAAATGCATTTTATGCCATGTCTTTGATTAATTCCAACATTAATGTCATAGTCCTTGAAAGCCAAGCAATAAACACTGGTCCAAATAATATGAGTTTTAATTGAGTGAAATGATTTCACTGAATTTTGAAGCAACTCAAAAGGGGATGGATGGATGGATGGATGGATGGATGGATGGATGGATGGATGGAAGGGTAGACAGATGAACAGGCATATGGATAATGCATAGATAGGTAAATAAATGGGTGGTGTGGCCTTTAGACATAGAGGCACACCTCACTCTAGGTAACAGGTGTGCCTGGAGAGTCCACAGCTTCTCCATATGGGAGTGAACCTTGGGATCACCCAGTTCAGCTCCTGTCCCAGCTGAACCCCCACAACTTAAGAGAGGATCACCCGAGCCTCTGTCCCATCATTCTCAGTGTCAGGATAATGGCAGCATTTGGAGACATTCATCCAAATTCCTCCCGGTATGCCAAAGCCTGCCTCCCTATAACTGTCCCTAGTCTTGTTCCCTCTGAGCAACACCTAAGAATGATTTCCTCCCTCCAGTAGCTGCTCTTCAAATATTCAAAAACAACCAACATGCTCCCCTCGCCCACCACACACACCCAAGCCTTTGACTTAGTCTTTGGAATTCAACTATCACAGCATGTTGGATGGCCTTGGAATTTAAGAGCAGTGCCAGCTGTTAATTCCCTGCCTCTCAGCCCCAAACCTGCCCTTCCTTCTCTGCTCTGTGATAATGGAGGTGGGCCTTGGAAGTAGTCTCCTTCGCCAGATGCAGACGCTGACACTTGGCAGTAGGGGGCGCTGGAAGGGCACAACAGGAGGAAGGAGATGTTCCCCCTCCTGGTTCCCAGGGGCTTCCTCCACCAGACCCCTGCAGGGTAAGACTCTCTCCCACCCTCCTTTCCTGAAAAGCAACTGCCTCTCACTGGGCTCAGATGGGCCTATCAGTGTAGCTGCTGCCTCGTCTGTAGAGAGGAAGCTGCCAAACCCAACTGTGGGCGCCGGGATGGTACTGTGAGCCTCCAGTTTGCATTTCTCAGGATCTGCTTAGAGTAATTTGAATAGCTTGTGTTATCCACAGAATAACCCAACCAGATACAGTATATATCTATATCTATATCTATATCTATATCTATATCTATATATATCTACTTCAGTTGAGAACATATTTATGTAGTCATAATAGTAATATAAATATTGTTTGTTGATTTATTGAAAAATTTTGTTATAGTTATACAAGAAGAATAAGAGGAGAGAAGATGGTGGGAGGTGGCATAAGAAAACTAATCTAGCTATCATTGATGATTATAATATTAACTATTATTACCATTATTGTTATAAAACTTACATGGCTTTTACTACATACCAAGTACTTTATATACAGCAGTAACTCATTTAATCCTTACAAGAGTATTATGGGAGAGAATAATATTATTTTCCCTACTTTATAAAAGATGAATTGAAGCAGAGCAAAAGCAAATAACTTATCCAAAGTTGTACAACTGCTAGGGGGTGGAAGTAATTAATGTTTGAAATGGGTAAACTGAGGAATAGAGGTAGAAATGTAGTTTCAAGATGTGGATGTTACTAGCAGATGCAGCAGCTAAAATAAAGTAGACTTCCAAGGAGCAGCTTTTAAGGTAGTATAGAATAAGGAAGAGGAATATTTGTTTTATTTTAAATGTTGATTTTTAACCATGTGCATATAAAGTTTGATAAAATAACTAACTCACCACAACTTAGCCTAAAAATTCAAACAGATTCTACTGAGTGCTAACTTGATCACACCTATAATCTCAAATCTGTATGTGAATTGTTTTTAAGAATGAACTTGACAACTATTTTGCTTTTATGGGGTCTACTCTTTAATAGCCCATCATCCTTCGTAGTTACTTAGATCAATCCTGAAACCCATCCTCTTCCTACGGTCATAGTTAAATTTGGAACATTAATACATGATATTTTCTAACTTTTGGAGTTTCTCCTAAATTTATCGCAGATGCGATCATTCATCCATTTTTCCATTCACTCGACAGACATTTATTTGGTACCTGTTCCTGCCAAGCCCTAGTCTAGTCCCTAGAGACTGAAAGATGAATGAGACAAAAACCTTTGCATCAACAAATTTACAACCTAGAATAAAATAAACCTAGAAATGTAAATCTATACAGTGTAGACTTTTGGAGGCTTTACTGTAGAATTTCTATCTGAAGTTGGTCTTCAGGTAATGGTTAACGTTATGTATCAACTTGATGGGTAAACGTGGTGCAGAGACATTTGGTCAAACATTATTGTGTGTGTTGGTGAGGGTGTTTCTGGATGAGATTAGCCTTTGACCCTCCCTGTGTGGGCAGGCACTACCCAGTAAGTTGAAGGCCTGGATAGAACACAAAAATTGAGTAAGTCGGACTCCGGACCGACACATTGAGCTGGGACGATGATTTTTTTCCTGCCTTTGAACTGTAACTAAAACATCAGCTCCTCCTGGATGGAGAGGCTGCTGGCATTTGGGCGGGAGCTACACCACTGGCTCTCCTGTGCTCCAGCTTACATCTTGGAACTTGCCAACCTCCATAAGCATGTTCCTTATAATAAATCCAATAGAGCCAATTCCTTATAATAAATCTTTCTCTCTCAGGATGGATGGATATAGATATCATCCCATTGGCTCTGTTTCTCTGGAGAATACTAATATAATAAGTTTTTGCGCAGTACAAAGTGAAGGAAATAATTCCAGTTAGAGGAAACACACTCTTACCAGGTTTTGGAGGCAATGAAAGGACCCAGCATCCTTAGCTAAGGGCAGAAGAGACTAAGGAAAGTAAAAAGCTAAACTGGAGGATTTAGAAAAAGAGTACTCATGGAAATTAATCATTTAATGAAATTCTATGGTAAACTATTTTATAAAAGAAACAGTCCCCTTTGTAATGCAAATAGATTGTCTGATAAATCTGAATTTTTCATAGAGATAAAACCATTTTTAATTGAATTTATGGGCAGGTGTTTCTTGCATGCAAACATGTACAGTAATCTAGGCCTAAAATTATGTGGCTATTTATTTATATTTTATAGTTTACATAATTCCTGGAAAGACGGTTAGAAGGAATTTTTACTATGAAAGTTTTCAAATATACATAAAAGCAAAAGTAATAGAAAAATAAACACCACTTCCCCACCCATCCTCCATCGGCAACAGTGACCAACAGTTCCACATCTGTACCTCGTCAGGCCCTTTCTCCTTTCTTTCTTCCATTTTCCTTTATTTCATAGTATTTTAAAGCAAATCTCTCACATCATTTTACCCCTTAATATTTTCATACATAATTGCTTAAAGAAGAGAATATTTTCTTACATAACTGCAAAACCATCATCTCACCCAACAAAAGTGACAGTTACTCTTTAGCACAACCTAATTCTTGGGCCATATTCAAATTTCCCTGACTAGTGCAAAAAAAAAAAAAGTCTTTTAGAATTTTTTTTTTCCCCAATCAATTCCATTCCCTGGTCCACACATGGTATCTGGTTGTTATGTCCCTTAAATGATATGGAAGACGACGCTGCCCCTTGTTTTGTTAACGCCTCCCATACTTAAAAAACCAAGGTCAGTTGTCCCCACATCCTAGACTCGCCTCCTCGCTAAGCAGGGTCTGTGTCACGTGAGGCGTTTCTCTCTTCCTTCTGTTCCCTGTAAACTAGATGTTCTATGCCATCTCTGGATTTCCAGCGACATGTGCACTCCAATCTTTTGCCCGCTCTTAAAAAGTTGTTTGTGCCCTTATCATCAAGTTTTGAGCGTTCTCCATCTAAAACTTTTGTTCTTCTATGGAATATTAAAAAAAGAGAGAGAAAGAATGCATAAATGAGCTTAAAGTTATTTACTGCCAGAACAAAAATGTGCACCAGGCAGCTGAGGGTTTACAATAAAATAAAGCTCTCTTCCAGGGATGACATGCGCTCCCTGCCAACTCAGCGCTTCTGCGGCGGCCAAGCCAAGGACGAGAGAGGCTCCAGGCGTCCCCCTGCATCTGGAAGCCCCTCTCTGGCCGCACAGACCCCGCCGCGGTGCCTCCAACCTGTCGTGACGACTTTCTGCTTTTGCAGAAAACCCCACACATCTCAGAATCAAAGCTTTCCTAAATTTCCTAAAGGATCACATGTGAATGAGCTAATGATGTCACTGGTGCCAATGCTCCATGCAAATGCTCATGGGATCAGAGGAGGTCAGGTGCACCCACCTGTAGGATGCTCGGTGACCCTGTCCAGCATCCCTCACCAACACGCAGAACCATAGCTGCTCTGACATGGCTTCCCAGACCTTACACTGCTGGGTCCTGGTGACCACTCTGTACTCCTCTAGCAGCCCACACGGGGATCTTGTGCACGACCAGCATCAAGCTGTCAGTCTCCAATCTGCAGAATTCTCTTATTTCTTCTTATATTAAACTTGGATGAAAATTTCTATTACATGAATAAGGCAACAAGTAGATTACAGATTTTTTTCCTACATGTTTCTTCAAAAGAAGACACACTTATACCGTGTTTCCCCAAAAATAAGACACAGTCTTATATTTATTTTTCCTCAAGAAGACACCCTACCGCTTATTTTCAGGGGATATGTTATTTTCTTTAAGTACGGTACAACAATCTACATTGATTCAAACAGAGTTAAGTCGTCGTCTTCTGGAACATCATCATCACTCTCCAAACCCTGAATTCCATCCTGAATTTCTTGTGACTCTATTTCCTTTAGAACCATTGGCCCCGATCTCTCATGTGGAGCAACAGAGCTGTCATGGGGCACATGAGAAGGGCTGCTTGTCTTCTTTACCGCTCTGCGACAAAATGCATGGGTTGTGCAGATGCGCTGCGTAGCCACGCCCATCACTAGGTCTTGTTTTGGGGGTAGGGCTTCTATTGCACAAATGCTTAGAAATCCTGGTAGGGCTTATTTTATGGGTAAGTCTTATTTTGGGGGAAACACAGTAATTTCTGCAGAAAATGAACAGAAATGTGGCCCTCAATCAAGAGACATCATGTTTTGCCTTTCTTTTACACAGAGTTTTGCAGCTCTATGCATTAACTTGAAACAAAAAAAGCTACCTTGATAGGTAGAACGTTTTTTATTACATGTAATAAGATCTGGTAAACTTTCAAAGACAGATACATAACAAAACAAATTTTTCTGATACTATTGCATTAAGGAAAGACCAAACCTCCCATATGAAACTTGAGGAAGTTTTTCTTTTCACACAAGAATATATTCTATAGCAATTAAAAACTATTTTTCCTTTACTGTTCAAACAATGCTATACACATGCATCCTCCTCTTTGACACTCATAACAAACCCGTAGCCAGCTGAGATCATTTTTTCATAGTCACATGGAGAGCAAGTGGTAGCAGCGAGGCTGAGACCCAAGTTTTCTGCCTCTGAATCCCATGTTTTTTTCACTGTGCCCTGCTGACTCCCTGTAGGTGACACTTCACTGCTGTCCACACAAGTCTATGCCTGATGCATCCAGAAAACTCAAAGAACTAGCAGTGTTGTCTCGACCCTACAAAAGGGACCCAGTAATCAAGGGTAACGTGGGTCCCCCACAAATAGGTCTATGTCATGACATATTTCTGACTCTGCTACAAGTTCTGCTTCTTTAAGAAAAGAAATTCCGTTAAGCCTTTATTTTCCCACTGAAGAACAGTCGACAAAGGGATATCTTACAATGAAACCATTTAAATGATTCAGAAAACTGAGAATGGCTCACTCTGTGGTATCGTTTCTTTGAACACAATGGTTGGAGCACAATTGTTTGGATGAATTCTACTTTTGCCCATTATCTGAACACGACGTGCGGCAGCAAATTGCATTTTGCGGTAACAATGCATCTACATTGGCTAGAACTCTATTTTCAACTGCCAATAAAGGCGTTGGAGAAGCATTCAGACCTGGAGACAAATGACTGAGGGAGGAGACACAGAGCGCACCTGCAGACGGGTTTGTGGGCTGCTCCTTATCTGTTTGTACTCATTATGTTCGAATCTGCATCTTTTCCAGAAAACTAGAAATAAGGGTCCCAAGAGGTGGGGAAAGGTTACTACCGTAAAGTTGCCTTTTCATGGCATGAAGTTAAATGAGACCTAAATTCCAGGAGGATAACATGAAAGAATTCTCTTCAATAGGTTGGCTCTGCCAGATACGTAGAGATCCATTTAATGGCTTAATGTGGCCTGTTGAGAAGATGAGCCTGTAGTCTTGCTCAAAAGGAATATTTGACGTGGCCACAGAGCCATATTAAAATCCCACGATGGTGAAAGAAGAACTCATGGCATTAAAATATTTGAAGCCAGGGTGATTTTTTTTTTTAATTCTTTATGATACGAGATGGTTTTATCAAATGCTTAATCATTCAGCAGCAATTTATGGAGATCTTACTACATGGCAGGCACTGTTCTAGATTATGACAGTGTCAGAAAAGAGGACAGTGCATGAAAATGCACAACGAGGGACCGACTGTAGCCCGGGGAGTGGAGGGTGCAGTGCCGCGGAAAGGACACACTTGCAGTGACAGCTAAAGGAGCGAAATCTGTCCCCATCGCTTCTACTCTTTTTCGAAATCGTTTTTCAGCACCGTACTTTCCACCCAAATGTCTGGAGTGCCAATAAAAAAGCCATTTTATTGGATGAGAATGAAGTGTTCCCATTTGGTTGAAAGATGAATAAATGAATTGCTTGTTATGGCCAGAACGGTGGGGGCCACAATTATTCACACGCCTCCATCTCCTCCCTTTCCCTGTAATTTCCATCAACACAAGGACTGTCCTGCTCTTCTTCATATTTATTCATCTACTTGTTTATTCACCAAACATTTATTAAACAGCCCTAGGGTTATGATGATAAATTAGAGGTCGTGGCCCCTGGGCAGGGAGGGAAACCCTCACGTGAGCAGGAGGTGCGGTGAGGGCACTGTGCAAGGGGAAGGGGCGAGTGCAGGGGAAACAGACCCACTTGGGGCTGGGGAGGGGTGAGGGAAGGTCCCTGGAGGGAGTGAAGCCAGTTCTCATGGTGCCTCCCAGAAGAACAAGTGCAAGTTATTTCTTCTACATAAAATGATGCGACAATGAGAAACTCTGTACACGAAGAACACGTTCTCTCTGTGCACCCATGCGTACACCAAAAAGATACTCTTCTCCTTGTTTGGCAGATAAGGAATTAGTGTTGGGAGAAGCTGAATGATTCATTCCTGGTCCCCCAGCAGGTGAAAGGGACGGTCAGAATGCAAACACGTTCATACGTCCATCTGCTGACTCCAATTCCAGTGCTCCTTTCTATATAGCTACTGCTTTCTGGAAAGCAAGCACACTTCTGGGGCCAGAGCACAGTGGAAGGCTGAATACTAGGACCCATATGGCGTTCCTGGGGTGAACAGACTAGCCCCAATCCCAGATAAGTGGCCCAGAACCACAGCTGTCTACGATGGTCAGTGGGACAGTGCTAAGAATTTCTCCTCTTCTAATGATTGCAGGAACAAGCACAGAAAAAAAAACCCCAAAAACCAGATATCCATACACTGCCCTGTTTTGTCTTCCCCAAATCCTTCCCTGTCCACGGGCTGCTCTCTGTGCCTGCAGCTCCCCTCCCACTGGGCCTCCACAAAAAGAACCCAAACAAACTTCTCTTTTGGCCATTCTTGTGAATGGCAGCGTGTGAGTGCACCGCATTGTTTGGGATAGCCATCCCGAGACATAATTACATGATTAAGCACTGCCGTCCTCTCCAGGAAGTCTAAAGTACCGTAATTACCACAACCAGGGGGAGGTGGGGGGTAAACAATATGCAATCACTGCTGTTGACAAGGTTTGAAACCAGACTCCAGGGCTGCGCTGGTTCCCATTAAAAGGGGAAGGGACATACTTCTTACTCCATCTATGTTCGTAGCAAGAAACCCAACAAACTATAATCAGGAATATAATCAAGAATATAACAAAACACTGATTGCCCTTAATGACCTCATCAGTCTTTCATTAAACATATTATGGAAACTGGGCAATGTACTTTAGTGGTTTTTTAGAGTGATATATGTATATAATGTATGGTTGACCTTTGCATTCCATATGATAGCACTGGTAGAAGGAAGATTCCTCTCTCTGTCTGATCACATGCCTTTTGCTATAGTGCACATGTGTCAAAAGACATGTACCATATACAAAAATTATCTCAAAATAGTTTTAAGTATACATCTTAAACTATAAAACTTCTGGGAAAAAATGGGAGAATCTTTGTGAATATAAGTTAGGCAAAGATTTCTTAGATTTGACATAAAAGTATGATCCATAAAAGAATAAACTGATAGATCTCATCAAAATTTAAAACTTCTAGTCTTTGAAAAACACTGTTAAAAGAACGCAAAGACGAGCTATCGGTGTGAAGAAAATATCTGCAAATCATATATCTGGTAAAGGACTTGTAGATGGAATACATAAAGAGCTCTCAAAACTCTAGAATAAGAAAAAAATCAACCCAATAAAAATGTACAAAATGTTTGAACAATTTATGAAAAAAGATTTACAGATGGCAAGTAGGTACCTGAAAAAAATACTCGATATCATTTAGTCATTAGGGAAATGCAAGTGAAAAACACAATGAGATACCACTAGACAGCTCCTAGAATCCACTAAACGTAAATAAACTGGCCACACCGAGTGTTGGTGAGCAAGTGACGAAACTGAAACCCTCATACACTGCTGGTGGGAATGTGAAATGGTACAACCACTTTGGAAAACAGTTTGGCAATTTCTTAAAAAATTAAATATGTACCTACCACAAGTCCCGGCCATACCATTTCTAGGTATTAAGCTAAGAGAAATGAGAGTATACACCACACAAAGACTTGTACTTAACTGTTTATGACTGTATATAACTGTGTATGCATCATTTGTAACAGCCCCAAACTGAAAATGACCCAGATGTTTACCAACAGGTGCGTGGATATAAAATCTAGATAATGGGATACTGTTTAGCAACCACAAAAAAATGAACTGTTGATACACACAAGCACAGGGATGAATCTCAGAACAATTAAGTTGAATGAAAGAAGCCAGACATAAAAGAGTTCATACTGTATGATTCCATATAAAATTCTACAAAATGAAAGTTTACCTGTGGTAACAGAAAGCATATCAGAGGTTGCCTGGGCATGGGGGCGGAGGGGTGAGGAAGGCAGGAGGGAGGGATTACAAAGGCCCATGAGGAAACTTTGGAGAGATGGAAATGTTCATGATCTTGATTGTGGCGATGGTTTTACAGTGTCTACATAAGTCAAAACTTACATTGTACACTTTAAAATGTGTACTTTAGGCTGGGCACAGTGACTCATGCTTATAATCCTAGCACTTTGGGAGGTCAAGGCAGGAGGATTACTTGAGGCTGAGAGATTGAGACCAACCTGGGCAACATAATGAAACCCTGTCTCTACAAAAAATAGAAATAATTAGCCAGGTATGGTGGCACACATGTGTAGTCCCAGCTACTCAGGAGGCTGAGGCAGGAAGATCACTTGAGCCCAGGAGTTTGAGGTTGCCGTGAGTTATAATGATGCCAAGGTACTCTAGCTTAGAAAACAGAGTGAGACCCTGTCTCAAAATAAATAAATAAAATAAAATGAAATGTATACTTTAATATATGTCAATTATACCTCAATAGAGCTGCTTCTAAAAAATTAATATTAAGAAAAGAAAAGTCTAGGGTTCTAACCTGCTCCTTGCTAGCTTCCCAACAGTGGTAAGTCATCGGCCTTCCTGAGTTTCTGTGTCAGTCCCTGTAAGAAGAGAGGATTCCAAAGGCACTTCCAGCTCTAACACCACATCAGAGGCATTAGTCACTATTCCCAGCAGCTGTCACACTTTGCGAGTGCCCCATTGCTAACTGCTGCCTGGAAGCCCCAGGGACATGCCTGTCACACCTCAACAAGAGCCCAGTGGTTGGCGTCCGGGTATACTATAGGCCTTCCTGCAGCTAGTACCGACACTCTACTCTGCGGCTGGGACCTGCCTGGCCCTTGCCTCCTCCTCTCTCCCCACCAAGTGGTATGTGGCCAGGCCTCCTCAAGCCAGCCACAGCACACACTAGCATCTGCTCTGCCTTCTGGAATATGGACCAGCCTCTCCCACATCCAGGACTTAGCTGGGTAAAACTCCACCAGCATATGCAGACAAGGCATCAAATCAGGTGTAGGTGAAAAATGAACCATGGCCCTCAATGCTCTGCTTTCCTGAGTCAAAGGCAAAAATCTCCATGTGTCATGACCTAATCCCAGCGGCCACTTAAGGCTCACCAAACCCCCACCTCGGTCTAGCCCCAGTGGTGGTGCATACTTACAGAGGGGCTTAAAGCACCCATCTCATGGAGGGCCATGGGACAACCCAGTCCCCACTTGCCCCATTTGGTTCTTGCTCAATCTCTTCAACAAACAGGCTCCATCTCTCCACTCAGCCAACTTTCCAGTATTCTCTGTGTTGGCCTACACATCCACTCCTAGCTTGGTTCCTTGGACTTGATAAACAGGACCATTCATCAAGACTAAACGTTTCTTACTAATTAGTCTCTAACCTAAATAATCCCGACACCAGAAGGCCCCTCCAGCCCATTTGCCCTTTTCCTCTGCACCTTGGACCTTCTGGCCATGCTCTTCCTCATCCCTACCTGCTCACCCTTCCTGTCCAAGCAGCTCAGGTCCTGCCTGACCTCCAGCTCCCTCCTGCACCCACCTGGGCCCAGTCAGGAGCAGCTTTGCCCGCCTTGCCGGGCATTAGCCCAGGCAGGCAGCCACAGTCCAGCAAACAAGTGGAGACACAGCTGGAAAAGTTGCAGAATAGAAAACTCTGAAAAAGATTCAACGCTAAGCTTCTGAGAGAAACAAAGAATTACATATATCTTGCGATTATTTTAAACAATGTGCATGTAATTTATGATAGCTTCGTCCAATGATAAGATTGTTTCAGGCAATTAAGGGAATGGCATTATGTTAGATGAGCCAAAATGCTACATGCTGATAGCTGGAGCTCTCATAAGCTACTGCAAATGAGTGGAAGACCCTTGTAGCAGTGAGAATGACACACAGGTACAGTGTAAGAAAGAGATATAAAATCTACCTGGGTTTCACAAAAAGACTGGCTTTAAGAAGTGCAGGTCTCAAGTCAAAGCTTTGAAGTTTTTGAAGTTATCCTATAATATAAACTTGGAGGGTTTTACTTCATCTATTGTAATAAACCATTAGCTCATTAAAATATACTTGTCATGACAAGCAGATCCACAGACCTGAAGTTTATGAAAAAAAAATGTTTTTCAAAGCAAAGAATATTATGGTCAAATCATTATTTACCTGACTGAAGAGGAGGAAACAAAGGAACGAATAAGCAAATGACAAAGCTTTTTAAATTACTAAAGCCTAGTTTTGTAATGTGTTTTGTATCTATATTTGATCTCTGAAATCATCAGCTATTCTAGAATGCACCTTAAGCAGAATAACAAAATCTAGCTGCAAAGCTCTGATACTAAGATGGGTTGGAAAGTTCTTTGGTTCTCTCCACCCTATTCCATAGTTCAGCCCCCAACAAGGTTCCCCGCAGAGAGACCCAAAGCATTAGTGTAACACTCTGCGAGCCAGCCACGAAGCCAGGGCCAGTTCCATGTTGGTGGTAGCTGGAATAAGTATTTCAGTGTTAAAAAAAAGAAGGGAAGGGAAGGGAAGGGAAGGGAAGGGAAGGGAAGGGAAGGGAAGGGAAGGGAAGGGAAGGGAAGGGAAGGGAAGGGAAGGGAAGGGAAGGGAAGGGAAGGGAAGGGAAGGGAAGGGAAGGGAAGGGAAGGGAAGGGA